>BQNB010058410.1:4223-37772 GCA_026074375.1 Tanacetum coccineum | reverse complement strand
TTTATTGCTAACTGTTTTTATTTCAGGATTAAACGACGGTGTTGCAGCCTCATTCCAGTGAAGTCAGATTCATAAACCACATGCTCATACTCAAGCTTTCAAATTCAATCATTCAACAACAAGATTGTTTATTCTAAACTTCTTTGTAACACCCCTATTTTTGACATATAGCAGCGGAAGCTAATCTGGGGTATTACTTCATGGATCAACAAACATAATCATAGAAAACGACTCATAAAAAGACGTTTTAGAAAATTTAGTTATCATTCAATATAATCAGAGTTTTACAAAAACAGAGGTCCCAAAATCTACATGAAAACATAAAGTTTGAATGATAACAAGTTTGGACGTCTTCAAGTCCAATGCCACTCCGTGCCATAGGTTGCTCAATTACCTGAGATAAACATGCTAAAAGGGTCAACACAAAGGTTGAGTGAAATTCATAGGTTTATGATAAATAGTTGAATATAAGTCATCATGGACAGTGGGTTACGTTGTTATACACCCATAAATAGTAATAATCGAATACAAGTTATCATAAGTGGTAATAATTGCAACAATTACAATTATCATGAAAATAGTATTATTGCCCTAAGCTCATGATATCAATACGTTAACATGGAAATCACTGTAGTGACATTGGTTGAAGAACAAATGTCCTCGTAGAAAGGTAACTTGCCAAGGTTACCCATTAAGTCAAATATAGTGTTATTGGTACCAAAAGTATAGGCACACCAACGGGAGTCGTCACACCCCGATAGATCTATCCACGATATTTGCGTTCACTTGCAAGTGACTAATGGTTCATGATTAAGAAATATTGGCAGTGGAAGGTACTTAGGAAATAATATATCTGGATAGCATACAATTGGAAAAACACTTGCATTCATGGTTTAAGCATGTATCCCCCTCGCGGGTTTATAAAACATTCAAAAGATTTAAATGCGAGGCTATAAACTCACTTTAACAGGGAAATCTGATTGATGGCAAAAGTATATGAAATGAAAGTAACAGCCTCATCACGTAACCTGGGGGTAATATGTCAAGTCTTAGTATGATTGTTTATGTTTTCAAAACTTTATAAACTTTAACATATATCTTGCTTTGACTTATTAATTTATGGAAATATTGTAATTCTGTTTGGGCTATCATAATTCAGAGGTCATGCAGTAAACGTTTGAGGATCCAGGACACTTTAAATCGTAAATCCAGTAAACTCGTCAAAACGTATACCCAAATGAAACCCCTCACATGAAATTCCTTAGTAACGTGATACGATAAGATTTTAAGTTTCTTCAAAAGCTAGTCGATGATACGTTACGTTAAATATATAACATAATTGTTTTATAATGCGTCGATCGATGATTAATAATGATAAATGTGTCGGGTTTTAATAAAATCAAGTCTTATAATATTAATATATATTTTTATAACTAATATAAAAGTATTTCATTTTATACCTTTAAGAATGCAAAAATGGCAATATATACCCTTGGTTTATAAACTTTTACAAGTTTAGTCCTTTATATAATAAGTATATATACATTAAACCTTTAACTTTGAAACTTGGAAAGATAGGTCTTTATAGTTATAACTTTAGGAATATGACATTTCGAGCCCCTCTAGTTATAATTGCCAAAATATTTATATTATATACCCCTTAGATGGGATTTATTTGCAAAACAAGTCTAAAAACCATAATAATAATATTTTTGAAATCCAAGGGAGTTTTGCAGCTTATGGCTTATTAGAATAAGCTAGAATAAGTAGAGTTTACGAGCTTATAGCTTATGAAAAGGGCTTATGATTGAAAAAAAATCAAAACGGGTACGTTTTAGGGTTTTAAAACAATTCGAATGGGGTTGATGTTCAAGGCTCTTAACAAAGGGTTATGATCTAATAGAGCTTATGAACAACCTAAAACAGTAGGAAAGCTTATAGGACAAGTAGAAAAAGCTTACAACTTGAAATGGGTCAAAATGGAGGTTTTTGGTTCGTGTAGCTTGGAGACGAGTTCTATGGCTTCTTCCTTGGAATCCTTGGTTTCTAAACACACCTTTGGACTTCTATACTTCTGTCAGTGCAAGGCTAGAGCAAAGTTTTGAGGTGGAGAAGTGTTTTTAGAATGAATGAAAGTGTGTGTTTTGGTTTGACTATTTATAGGCAAGAACTAACTTGTAGAATACTTGTAATCATTGATATATAAACCAAGAACTAGTGAGAGAAAGTGGAAGGAAGGAAATATATTCTAGAGAGAGAAAGTGAATAACATAGAATGCATTAAGTGAAATGTGAGAATACAACCAACCAACACCTTCTCTATGTATGGAGAGGTTATTTATACTTAGTAAGTGGCCGGTTAGGCCTTGGCTTGCATGGGCTTTCCATGGGCCTTGGACTAACTAGCCTACTAAGTTTCCAAATATTGCTATACGAGCCATCTACCGATATCTATGAAGTGACCGAGACTTTTCTAGGAATTTTGTATTCCTAACAATCTCCCCCTAAGGGAGGTCACTTCATGTTACAAAAACTTAAACCTAGCATACTATGCTGAGTCTTCATTCTTGTGCTCGCAGACTTGAATTTCTTTCTTTTCTTCTTCTTGTGAATATGTTGTAGTGACCTTGACTTTTAGGCTGGAGCACATTCCTTTGACTTTAACTTGTATGTGATCCTTGAGCTTCTTGAGATCATCGTCCAATCATAATCTCTATTCGCCATCTCATGATCATTTGCCATCTTGTGAACTTGTGACTTCTGGACCGACATGCTCATACCTTTCTTGATTTATTGACTTGAAAAGCTTTAATGTAGCATCTTTCTTGAAATTCTTTAACTATAACACTTCGTCACTTTGAGAAAGACGTTTGGTATCAGAGTGACGGAAGTTTCTTTAAAATTCGTTGACTTTAATACTTCGTCACTTCAAAAAAGACGTACGATATCATAGTAGCAGAAGTCTTGAAACTTGTACTTAGGCTTTCATGATGTCTTTATGTCTGTCGGTCAGGTATGAGCATGTGGCTATGAATTATGACTCATCGGGAATCAGCTGCACCAACCGTCGGGAGTACCTGCAGGTTTAGGTTAGTGATAATCAACAAATATGGACAAAAGTGTCTTTGTCACTTTGTCGAATACGGTTGCAATAACCACGGTTCCTCGTTGATCAGTATAAATACTGCCTGTGATCAGGTATAATTCCAAAGAATCTCCTTGACAGGGTTTCGCAGCTGCACTAGCCGTTCTCATTACCGGAGCGTCTCAAAGCAGACAACACGGTATGAGTGAACCAGCAAGACAAAGTCTCACCGATTGAATAGAAAAATCGATTTGAAAATCAATCGACGTGTCACTTGCTAAAGTGGTTTTGTGACACATCGAGAGTGTTAATCATTTCAAAATTCATTATCAATCGTCAATTCATAACCTGGAACAAGTTTGATTCTTATGGAATCGCACCATCGTTTCTTTCCAGTTGTCACAAGTTTGATTCGTATAGAATCGCACAAGTCACCTACCATGAGCTTGTTTGATGTTGGCTCAAGCAGGATTTCCATCTTCACTGTGAATTATATCACTCGGATGTTCTGGCAAAATCACAAGGATAATGCGTAGGACTCTTAGTATATTTCTCGTTATTCACATTGTGTGAGATAGCAAGCATAATTTTGACAAGTGTCCTAATGAGATTTATGGATGATCTCTTTTGGCTCTAGACTCAATAGTGCACTTTTGTTTTAGTGATCGGAGGCTAGAGCAGACTGCCACCTTTTCAATATCAACTAACTCGGAGTGAGAAAGTCGATAGAAATGCGTGTAATCTTCGTGAGAAATGAAACAAGAGTCTGTTGAGAGACCTTGAGTGGCAAGGGAGGGTTGTGCTTAGCGTCACTGGGTCCATGACTGTCTTCAATGTCAGACAACACCTTAGTGTTTTCGACAGTTTATGTATTGACCCGGTTTCTGCCTAAGTGTATGGAGGGCTTCTTTCTTTACACCCTTTATCCTTACATTTCTTTTTCATTCTTCAACCCCTTCAATGCTTACCGAGACTTCATGACTAACACCTTGTTGGGTTTGTTCCAGTGTTAGCTCCATCTCAGTCGGCATTATTCCCGATTCTCACTTTTTCTCCTTTTGTATCATACCTAAGGACTTCTACACTAACTAGTGGATATCCCTGGGTAGATCCCTCCGGTTTTGGCTGGATCATGGGATTTGAATACCTATGCCTAACCGCCTTATAACTCCATAAATTTAAGTACATGGTCGGTCTTTTGGGTATTTCATCACAATCCTTCCAAAATCATTGAAAAGTTCAATCAAAGTGTTTGATATAAATATCAAAAGATTTACACTTTGAGAGTTTTTCATTATCACTAAAAGCTCCCCCTTAACATGTGCATCGTAATCGTAGTACATGCTAAGTGTGGAGTGCATTGAGTCTATTTTATATGATCACATCTTTCAATATAATATTAGATTCAGTTTAATCACATTTTCTCCCCTTATCCAAAATGTTAATCCCTTGATATTTTGGATATCAATTGATTAAACGTTCGGGGACAAAATGTTACATAATATCTAACAGGAACATTTTAATGCTCCCCCTTAATTTTTGAGGGTATATAAGACAGTGTTGAGTACAATAATTTGAAATTTTTTGAATTTACTAAGAAATTCTTGAAAATTTTGTACTCAAGCACTACTTATTATCACCATAAAGTCTACACTACATATATACAAATGTCACAAGTTATTTATTACGTACAAGGATTGACCTGTTATGATGAGGACATCATATGATAGATCATATGGTCCTTTGCAGCAGCCGAAAGTCACCCCCGTACGGTCTCCCACCAACAAATCTTTCCAAACTTCTCATTATCCTCCTCGACTTGAGCTGTTTGTCGATCGCCTGGATCATAGCTTTTGCTCGTTCCCTATCACTCTGTCTCCATATTGTCTGTGGTAGATATTCCATCCTAATCCCTTTCAGACGATCATTAAGAGCAGTCCGAACATCATCGAGTGTACCGTCACTAAACTTGTGGAGTTCATCAATACGCATCAACTTGTTCTTCTTGTCTTTGTTCTGATAGATGAAGCCTCTGGGATTGGAATATGCTGTATAGGCATCCCTGCAAAGCCTAGATATCCGAAGTACACAATTAACCCTTTTAAGAACTTGATACCGCAACACCAAAGTCAATTAAGTCCCGGATGAGCGCATTTCTCTCTTCAGGATAGTTATGATATAAATTGTAACACCAAAGTCATAGTAATCTAAACCTGAATGTCACAATTATTCCCTCTAAGTAGTCGAAATGATAGCACCTAAGTCAACTAAGTCCCAAATGTACTCATTTCTTTCTGCAGAATACTGACTGACTTAAGGAATCATCATACCTATGTGTACCTCTTTTATCAAATATTTCTACTTCTTTTAAGAATAAGCTTAGGGATTGACCGTTTGAGGAAGCATTAATTGAATCAGAAAGAACTTTTCTCATGTTTTAAATAATTATACTCCTAACACTTCCCCTTGGGGACTCAAATGATGCATACTGGCTAATGACGAGATGTCTCTTCCACCATGTGATTGAAATAGTGCACCCGAAAGATTCAAAACAGCCTAAAATCAAAAGAAGCTAACCTCAAAAGACAAAAGAAGCTAACCTCAAAAGAAGGCCAAGGACACTATCAAGTATACATCTACTCCTTCCCCCTTGCTGGTTTCGACACGTCAGAATCAGCAAAACCTTATACGCATACATATTCAAGATCGTGTTTGAAGAATTAATAAGCTTAAATCTATTCTGTGAGAATCAACTTCAAGGCATTTAAACTAAGAAAGTATTTCCAAGCATCTTGAGTCTTTTACTAACAATAGGTTGTTTGGCAATATTGATCGAATGTAGTTTAAAGCCTAAATTCACTAAGTCTCAAATTGCAAATAAGTCCATAAAGATTTAAACAAATGACATCTAAAGCTCTTGTATTAAATATAAATTAACTCCCCTTGAAATTGTTATCCGTCATTACAAAACTTTATCCGTTTATTCTGTGACTTATTTTGAAGACCATTTTAAAAGATTTGTTTGATGACGCTTTCTCCCCCTCAAATAGCGACCCATTTTCTATTTAAAGAGTTGTTGTCATTGTTTGAGTGGTCGAATTGTCTTTGAAAATCTTTTTGTGATTACTGAAAACACTGATTCATTATGAAGATAACTTTTTAACCAATAAAAATAAGAATCACTTATTTTAACTCATAAGCGCACTGACACTACACTCATGGAAATATAGGAAGCACGAGTTGTGGTTGCAAAAGTAAACACAAGCCTTGCATGGTCATAAAGTAGACCTTGCCGGAAATAAATTCCATTGAGAGGTCACGATATTTCTTTTGACAAATACATGCCTATAAAGATGATGAACCGGAGTTGCTATCTGAAATGAATAGCAAGCCATTTGGCATGTTTTGAAAACATTTAGAACTTCTGCTCGAACTTCATTTACAGCTCGTATCATTATTGAATGACATGTTCAAAAGACCGTAATGTTATTGATTTTCAAAAGACGTGCGATAATTACCTCTTTTTTTATTTTTCTTATTTTTAATTTTTTTTTCTTGGTTTTTAAAATTGTATATTATTGTATTTTGTTTTATATAATAATTTTGAAAAATGAAAATCTTTATGGTTTTTTAAGGTTTTAAAAATATCTACAGTATTACTACAGGATATTTGAATAGAGTACCACTACTATTCCATCAAAACTTATTCATACTGCCAATTTTTTTAGAGTCTCCACGTAAAACACCGCATTCCGAGCTTGTTTGAGTCAAAATTCAATACTATTTCGGCCAAGAGCTTTTAGTGAAGATGTTTGCCATGATAACTCAGTATTGACAAAGTAAGAGTTCGGATCACCCCATTCTCAACATTCTCTTGTAAAGTAAATCTGATGTCTATATGTCTTGATCAGGAATGTTGAAAATTGTTTGCTGCAATAATGGCAATAGCGCTTTTGTTATCACAATACATGTGAGAATTTTATTGAATCCAACGCCATAGTAGGTAACAGTGATCTCATCTAAAGGGAATTGAGCACAACAGCCGGACAAATCAATATAATCAGCTTCCATACTGGATTATCGCAACGCTATTTTCTGCCTTTTATACAGAACAGCTAACAAGTCATCACCTAAAAGTTTGGCATACTACTAGAATGCAACGGCGTGTATCTTTAACCAGCGTGATTTCGGCATCTGCAAATGCTGTTTAGAACAATCGAAGAATCCTTAAGATACCATAGACCCTAATGTACGGTTTTCCTTTTAGATACTGAAAGATCCTTTTTAAACCGCATTAAGTGCTTGTCGTAGGGCCTAGCCTGATTACCGGGCACACATGCATATAGCAAATTGTAGGTCAGGTCTACTGGCTGTAAGATAAAGGAGGGTGCCGATTATACCACGATGGTGTGACGGATCTACGGCTTTCCCTTCTTTATCCTCATCCAGTTGGATAACTCCACCATTGGAGTATGCCAATGGGTCACAATCGTCAAAACGTATTTCATTTAAAGATTCAAGGGCAATATTGATGTTAATAAAGATGCCTCTAGACGATTGAGAAATCTGTAATCCTAAGAAAAATGAGATTTTGCCCACCATAGACATCTTAAATTTTGAACACATGATTTTAGAAAATAGATCACAAAGTTCAGGTGTAATGCAGCAAAAGAAAATATCATCAGACATAAAATTTGTACCAGAGTATTTCCTTGCCGTCTCTATATATAACAATGTGGGATCCACTGAACCTTTGGAGAGTCCTTGGGATAGTCAGGAACAAAGTGACCACATGTTAAACCATGCCTTGAGCTTGCGTTTCAACCCATAAAGAGCTTATCTTAAGCTTGTACACATGAATTGGTTTAACTTTATCCATAGAACCCATCGGCTGGCTAACATAAAGCTTCTTCTCGGAGATTACCTTCAAAAACACAGTCTTCACATCCTATTTGGTAGACGACCAATGTTCATATAGATCACAAACACAGAAAAATCCTTATAGCCTCTAATCTTGCAACCAGAGCAAAAGACTCTTCAAAATCAATTACCTCCTTCTTAACGGTAACCACGAGACACTAATCGAGCTTTGTTCTTTAGTATACCTCCCAGTTCGTCTAGAACGTAAAAAAAAATTATTCGGGAAAAAATTAGCCCCGCCGCAACGCGCGGGTTCTTTTGCTTGTTATTTACAAAACATATCGTCAAACTATGTGACAAGTTACAAACAAACTTAAACTTTATTTGCGGCTTTTTTATATATTACTCAATCGAAGAAAGGAACGACGTCGTTTTACGACGCCGAAAGAATTTGGCCCATCAGTTAAAAAAATAAGCCCAGCAACAAAAAAAACTTTTGGCCCAGCCCAAATTCATTAAATTAAATAAATTATTTACAAAACAAACTCTTAAACTATGCGACAAGTTACAAAAAAACCTTAAACTTTTAGCTGTTTGCGGCTTTTTTATATAACAAACTTTATTTATCAACGATGTAACGTATATCTACCGATTCATTCAGGAAAAAAATACCGGTGAAAAGATCTTCGAATTGCGAACAAAATGAGCACAATATTGCAATGCTTCTGACGTACGTACGATTTTATAAAAAATGTTGAAGTTTAAGTGGGGGTGTGGATGGGGTTGGTTGGGTTTTGTATATTGTGTGTGTGTGTGGGGTTTTTTGGTTTTTAGTGCGTGAGGAGGGCATTTCTTTGGTTTTTATGTAGGTGGTTTTTTTGGTTGGTTTTAATATTTTGATTGTGGGTGTTGTGTGGTTTGTTTATTTGATTTTGGTTTTGTTGGATCTTTTTGTTTTGTTGTTTTTTTTTTTTTGTTTTTGGGTTTTTTTGTGTTTGTATTGTTTTTTTTATTGTTGTAGTTTTGTTTTTTGTTTGGCAGTTTGTTTGGTGTGTGTGGTTTGTTTTTTTTTTGTGCGGACGGTGTAGTTGTTGTTTGTTTTGTTAGTGGGTGGGTTTTGTTTGGGTGTGGGTTTTTTTTGGTTTTGGGATTGTTTGGATAGGTTTTTGTTGTGATTAGGTGGGGGGTGTTGGCCGTGGGTTGGTGGGGTTGGGTTTGGGGGTTTTGTTTGGTATGTGGGTGTGTGGTCTGTGTGTGTGGCGGGGGCTGGGTGGGGGGGGGGTGGGGCGTGGGGTATGAGATATGGGGTTTTTGTTTTGCGGGTTGTATTGGTGTGGTTGTGGTGTTGTGTTTTGTGTCTTGGTGTTGTGTGATTCTAGTGTGGTGTATGGGGTTGGGTTGGGAGGGGTTTGGAGGGGGGCTGTGGTTTGGTGGCGGGTTTTTGAGTTGTGTTTTGGCCGGGGTGTGCGGTGGTTTGGTGGGGGGTGGTTTCTGTTGTTTGTTTGTGTTGTTTATTATTGTTTGGTTTTGTGTTTTTGGTTATTTTTTGTGTGTGGGTTTTATTGTGTGTTATTTGTGATCTTTATTTATTTTTGTGTTTGTTGTTTTGTTAGTTTTTTATTGTTGGTTGGTGATGTTTGTTTTTGGGCTGTTTTTGTGTGTTGATTGATTGAGAAGTTATGTTGTGCGGAGTTTTCTTTTTTGTCTTTCTTTTAATGTTTACTTAGTTGTGAGGGAATGTTTGTGGGTTAGTTTGTTTTGGTTTTTTGGGTGTTGGGGTTGGCTGGGGTGGTTTGGTTTTGGGGTTGTTTTTTTTGGGTGTAGAAGGTTGGGGGGGTTTTGTTTTGTGGGGCGGGTGTGTGAGTGGTTTTATGTGGGTGTGGGTTTTGGTGGGGTTTGTTTGAGGGTGTTGGTGTGTTGGGTTTTTTTTGGTTTGTGGATTTTTTTTGGTGATGTTTGGTGGGAGTTGTGGGGGGGGTGGTGTTGAGGCGAGTGTTTAGGGGGGCGGTGTAGTGTGGGGTTGTTGGGGTTTGGTTTGGTGTGTTTTGGGGTTTTGGGGTTTTGTTGGTTTTTGGGTTTTTTCATTGTTTTTTTTGTTTTTAGTCGGCGGTGTGTTTTGTGTATTTTTGTTGTGGAGTGTGGTTGGTGTTTGTCGTTTTTGTTTTTGTTTGGGTTTTATGTTTTTTTTGTATTTTTTTTGTTTTTGTTTTGTTTTGGATGAGTGAGGTGTATTTGGTTGGTAGTTTCTTTTCTTGTTTTTTTTGTTTTTGGTTGGTGGTTTTGTATTGTGCGGCGGTGGTATTTGGTTTGTTTTGGTGGGAGGTGTTTTTTATGGGGGTTTTTTGGGTGTGTTGGTGTTTTTTGGGTGTGTTTGTCGTGGGTGTTAGGTGAGGGGTTTGGGTTTGGGTTATTGGGTTTGTCAGGTGGGGGTTTTTGCGGGTTTTTTTTTTTTTGGTATTTTATTTGTTTTGTGGGTTGTTGCTTTTGTGGGGTTGTGTGTCGAGGGTTTGTTTGGTTTTTTTTGGTGTTTTGGTTTTGGTTTTTTGTGTGGTTTGTGTGTCTTTTGTTTTTTTTGTTTGTTTTTGGTGTGCGTGGTGTATTTGTGTTAGTTGTCCTGCTGGGGTTTTTGTAATTTTTGTGAGTGAGTTGGTGTTTGGTGTATTTTTTGGTTGTTTGTTGTTGATGTATTATTATATTTTTGTTTGTATTTTCTGTTGTTAGTGTATGGTTGTGTAGTGCGGGTTATGTTATGTTTGTGTTTGTCTTTTGGTATAGTAGTTTAAATTTTGCGTGTGGTTAGTGTGTTTTTGGGGTTATGGTTGAGGGTGTGGTTGTCTGGGTGTAGTGTTTTTTTTTTTGGTTCGAGGCGGGGTGAGTGTTTAGGTTTTTGTGTTGTGTTTTTGTATTGTTGTTGTTTGTTGTTTTTTTTTTGTTGTTGTTTTTTTTTTGCTTTGGTATTTGATGGTTATGTTGTTATTTGTTTTTTTTATTTGTGATTTTTGGTTGTGCCATGTTGCGGTTTTGTGGTTTTGTGGTTGTGTGAAATATAGTGAGAGTGTTTTTTTGTTTTGTAGTGTTGTAGTTTTGTATCGTTTTTGTTCTTTTTTCTTTTGTATTATTTTTTAATTTGTCTGTTTTTTGGGGTTTTGTAGTCGTGTTTTTTTTCTGGGGGTTTGTTTGTGGTTTGTGTTTTTGTTTATGTGTTTGTGTGTTGGTTTGTTGGTTTGTTTTGTCTGATTTTTTTATTTTTTTTTTGTGTGAGGAAGTGGTTTGTGTTTTTTTTTTATTTTTGTGTGGGTTTTTGAGTTTATTTTTTGTTTCATTGTTTTATATATGGTCGTTTGTATAGTCTTTTTTGGAGGTGTTTGTAAGGGTTTGGTGGCGCTGGAGGGGATAGGGGGGGACTAAGTAGGGTGGGTGGGAGGTGGGGGGGGGTTGGTAATGGGATGCGTGGGTGTAGATCTGGTTCATGGTTTGTCGTTGTGTTGTCAGCTCCGTCGAAGGAGTGCGTTCCGCGGCTTTGACGGTTTAGCATTGGTGCCACCCCATATGTTTTGGGTTTTAATGGGATGGTGATCGGGGTTAGTTGAACGTGAGGAGGTGCAGCTCAGTGCTGGCGGCGACAGAATGATTTTTTGCGAGAACTGTTTTGATGAGTCGTAAATCGTGGAGGTGCGGCGTTGGCGTATTCTTGTCTCAGACTTAGTTTAGTAGTACGGTATGGAACCTTCGTTGTGTGGTTTTTTTTTTTTTTTTATTGCTATGGTAATTTTTTTGTTTGTTATGGAATGTTTGGTGTTTGTTTGGGTTGTGTTGGGGTGGGGGGGGGTGTTGGTGGGGGGGGGGTTGTGTGGTTTTGGGGGGGGGGGGGGTGTATTTTTGTGGTGTTATTGTGTTGTTTTGTTTTGGGGGGGTTGGTCGGTTGGGGGGGGGGGGTTGGTGCGGTCTGTGTGTGCTCTATTGGTTGTTTTTTTGTTTGGGGTTTTATGTTTTTTTTTATTTTTTTTTTTTTTTTTTTTTTGTAGGGATTGTTTAGTAAATCTACGTTATGGTGTTGGTTTGTGTGATGTTTGTGGGTTACTAGGGTTGATTGTTATTGGTTATTTTTATGTATTATCTCTGGGGGGTTAGGTCGGGCTGTTTTTGGCGATGGTGGATTTTGGGGGGGGGGTGGTGTGGGGTGGTGTGTTTGTGTGGGTTAACGGTAGGAGTTGTGGTAGGGTGGGGGGTGTGGGTCGTAGTTTTTTAGGTTTTCATTATCGTTCTTTGTTTGTTTGTTGTCAAAATAGTTCTAATCAATGATACTGCGTGGACAACTTCTTGATAACTAAAAATATTCGGACGAAAAAGAAGGAAATGACATTGTTGGATTTGATTTATGAACAAAACGAATTAGATATGTCCAATATTGATTTTTTGTTTTAGATGTGTGTGTGGTAAGTGTTACGATTTTATAAAAAATGCCGATGATTATTTATATATTGTAAAAAATAAGATATATTTCAAGCACGCCCTTAGTTAGGGGCTATTTATGGACAAATCTATGTATACGTTAATGTTTTGGATTGTTGTTTTCTATAACTTGTAGTTAACGTCATAGTACAAAAGTTAGTATCTTGATTAAGTTTTATAAGGTAGTACCGACTGTAATAAAATGTAAGTATACATGGTTACAAATTGTATGAGTACTGTTAGTTAGATTATTAGTTAGTACCCGTGTATGAGATATGTGTGAGATTTATTTTAAGGAAAAGATATGTATGTGTTTTGTAAGTCAGGTGTAATTGGGTTTTCCTTTGTTCTAATAAGGATTACTAATTAGATCATAGTTAGACGAGACGCACCTTAAGATAGATCTCACAGCAAAATCATATCTAAAATAGTTAGTAATCTGTGAATCATTTCAAAGCCAGATTAGTAGAAGTTAGTATTACCAGTTTCTACATTGTTTTTCTTAGTACTTGTTGTTGTGATTCAGCATTCAAACATATAGTTGATTTACATAATCAGTGTTTCTTGTTATGTCAACTGTATTTATTACATTTGGCTATCATCTTTAATAGGCGTGCCGACGTTCTATTCCTTTGGGAGCCCACAAGTGGTTATCAGGCTTGGTGAGAGACTCTGAAATAAGCAAGATACACGATCAAAACACTAGTTCTTAAACCTTTTTCTGCAGTAATATACCTATAACATGTCCGGATCACAAGATGATTAATGTCCAACACAACCACCACCTACCAACTTCATCATCACAACACCAAACCACCAACAAAAGTCTCATACAGTATCAACCATCAAGCTGCATATTCTCAAAAGGGAGAAATATGATAATGGGTTTGAAATGGAGCACTATTGGCCTCTACAGACTATCCAATCTGGAGAGTTTGAGGTTATACAAAATGGAAATGGTATCCTGTGATCAATCACTACAGATTACATCTTGTCAAATTAAGTTTTGTCCTCCTAGAATTGCAAGAAGAGGAGTGTAGCCAGAGAAAATGAGAAGAGAGGAAGCAAGGACCACCGTGTTATGGCGCACTAACATTAAGATTCTATCTTGCTATTCATTAAGATGTCTGATGCAAAGAGATGTTTGGGTTGCGCATCAAAAATCTAGATTTGATGGAAATTATCGAATGCACAAGAAGATGCAAAAGTAGATCTTGAAGCTAACTGTTTTTGAGGATTCTCTTGGGTCAACACAGATGGGCTTCATTAATGGCTATGATCTTACTATGACAGTTCCAAAGTCTATGAGTCAGATTTTGTAGATTCATGGAGCAGCGTGGGTGTATCTACTGAGGATGCAAATCAAAAATTTCTAAGATCTCTACCTTCTGCCTGGTCATAAGTTTCCTTGATAATGAAGACTAAACCAGGGGTGGAGAGTCTAAGTTTTGATGATTTATACAATAATCTAAGAGTCTTTGAGAGTGATATAAAAGGCTCTACTGCATCATCATCCTCTAGCCCACAAAATGTAGCTTTTGTCTCTGAGAACACTAGCAGTACTAATGAAGTTAGTACCGCTTATTGTGTTCCCAATCTTTCTGGTCAAAACTCAAAGTATGAACAAACTTCATCATACTCATTACTTGCTAATCAATCAAGTTGCCCTCAACTGGATCATGAGGACTTGGAACAGATGGATGAATATGATCTTGAAGAAATGGACTTAAAGTGGCAAGTGGCCATGATCTCAATGAGAATGAAAAAGTTTTACAAGAAGACTGGTAGAAAGCTACAATTTGATGCAAAAGAACCTGTTGGCTTTGATAAAACCAAAGTGGAATGCTACAATTGCCACAAAACAGGGCATTTTGCTAGAGAGTGTAGAATCAAGGGAACTCAAGATAACAGGAGGAGAGATGCATGGAATTCTGGAAACAAGGATGGGAGCAGAACTGTACAGAAGGAGGATTCTAAGGCATTGGTGACAGTTGATGGAGAAGGTGTGGATTGGACAAATCATTCAGAAGATGAAGATTATGCTTTGATGGCTTGCAACAGCTCAGACTCAGACACAGAGGTAATTTCTTGTACAAATAAGTGTAAAGAGTCTTATGCTAATCTTAAAAAACTGTATGATGTTCAAAGAGAACAACTAAGTGATGCAAGCATAGAAATAAAGGCATATTCTCAAGGTCTTAAGAAAGTTGAAGCACAGTTAGTTGCTCATCAACAAGGACAACTTTGGTATGAACAAAAGATAAAGTTTATGAAAATAGATTTAGATGATAAAACAGATGTTCTCACATACCATAAGAAATTATTAGCAGAAGCTCAAAAAGAAAAAGAAGATTTAAAGGCTAAAGTAGAAAAATGGCATAATTCTTCTAAGAATCTTGGTAAACTGCTAAATACCCAAATGAGTGCTAATGATAAGTTTGGGCTTGGGTATGGGGATCACAGATATGATGGTATTTTGAGTTATGAAAATGAAGTATTGCAGAGTGTTTTTGTGGTATATCCTATATCATAACACGGGGTCGATTATTGGATCTGGCTAGTTTCTAGAGAGAGAAACACTAGAGAGAATATATTCTAGAGAGAGAAAGTGTTTTCTTTTGTAAATGAATTTATGACTAGCTTGCCTCTTCCAAAGTTGGAAGAGGCTATATATAGTACTTACAATATACCGGGTATTCGTACCCGACTTAAAACCGAAAAACGTACTATTAACTATTAAACTACGAGCTATAATAAACAGTAAAATACACGGGGTGACCGAGTCTTTTTCTAATATCTAACAATCTCCCCCTAAGGGAGGTCACCCCTGAAAATACCAAACTTTAATCACTTCAGTCTTTAGCTCGTAGACCACAAAAACAAAAAGTAACCACCTAGGTTTTTGCTAACCTGCAAGTAATACTCCAGGGAAAAATATTAAGAGTCAGTCACACATAGTCAAAAACTAATGTTGACAAGAAAGATTTGGAGCATGGGTTTACTGTAAGAGCATGTTTTGTATGTGGTAGTCTCAATCATTTAATTAGAGATTGTGATTTCCATGAGAAGAGGATGGCAAGAAAAGCTGAGTTAAACAATGGTTGGAATAATGTGCAAAAAGTGAATAAACAAAACCAATTTGTTCCTTCAGCAGTACTAACTAGAACTGGTATAATTCCAGTTAATACTGCTAGAACTAGCGGTACTAAAAATTTAGTATATGCTTGGCTAAGTGATATCAGACAGGACCAGTACTAACTAGTACTGCCATGAGAGTCAATACTGTTAAGCCCATTGTGAATAGAGTTAGACCAACAAATGTTTTTTACATAAACTCATTAATATCCACTCAAAGACCTTTCAAAAAGACAACAGTACTTAGAACAGATTTTTCAAATCAAAAACTTAATACTGCTAAGGTAAATGCAGTTAGTACTGTTGGGGGAAAATGGGAAACTACTGTTAAGCCCTCAGCAGGTTGTAATTGGAGACCACAAAGATACCATGGTGGATCCAAATACAATGGTGGATCCAGTCTTAGAAATTGTTATACTTTCAAAGATCCACTAGGACTGACTAGCCCAATTCAGGCTTGGGTCCCTAAGAGAATCTAATCTCTTTCTTTTAATGTGCAGGATTATCCATATAGAGCTCTACAGAATAATGGATTGTTAATTAGTGGAGGTTCCAGGCACATGACTAGGAACAAGGCCTATCTTGCTGAATTTTAAGATTTTAATGGTGGCCCTGTTGCTTTTGGAGGTAGTAAAGGTTATATCACTGGTAAAGGTAAAATAAAACGGGTAAGTTAGATTTTGAGGATGTATGCTTTGTAAAAGAACTTCAGCATTTCATCTCTTTTCTGTGTCCAATGTGTGACAAAAAGACAAGGTTCTGTTTACTGACTCTGAATGTCTTGTGTTATCTTCTGAGTTTAAGTTACCTGTGACAATCAAGTATTACTTATATATCCCTAACAAAACAATATGTACACGTTTTCAATTTAGAGAACATTTGTTCCTTAGGAGGTTTGGCTTGTTTAATTGCAAAGGCTACAAAAGATGAATCTAACAAATGGCATAGGAGGTTGGTCATGGTAATTTCATAACCTTAACAAAAACTGTGAAGGGGAATCCTTGTAAAGAGGTTTACCTTCAAAGATTTAAATGACCACAATTGTGTTGCTTGTCAGACAGGAAGCAACACAAGGCCTCTTGTAAGGCCAAAACAGTAAGCTCTATTAGCCACTCTTTACAACGTCTTTTATGGTTTTGTTTGGACCTACATCGTAAGAAGCTTATCCATTAAGGACTGTTTGCTAGTTATCACTTGATGATGTTAGAAGGGTTTAGTTGGTATTTTTCTTGAGAACTAAGGATTGCAACTAGTGCAAATCCTTTAGACTTTATAAGACAGTTAGAGAACCAAGTGAATCAAAAAGTTAAAATATTAAGATTGTGATTATGGGTACAGAATTTAGAACAGGATGAGATGAATTGGGGTTCAAAAGGGATCAGACGGGATATAGTCATGCCAGGAACTCCACAACAAAATGGAGTTGTGAGAGAAAAGAACAGGACCTTTATTGAGGCTGCAAGGCCATGCTTGCAGAGATTCATTTTTAACTAACACTTTTTGGGCTGAAGCAGTTGTTATGCTTGTTATGTTCTAAATTAGGGTATTAGTGACACAAGCATCATAATAAGACACCTTATGAACCTTAAACTGGTAAAATTCAATTATATAGTTATATAAGACCTTATGGGTGACATGTGACCATCTTGAATTACATGACCACCTGGGCAAGTTTGCTGGAAAATCAGATGAGGGATTTTTAGTTGGATATTCTCTACAAAGCAAGGCTTTTAGAGTATACAACTTAGAAACCAAAAGGGTTGAAGAAAACCTGCACATCAGCTTCTTATGAGACAACCAATTGTTGCAGGGAAAGGGACCCAAATTGGCTTTTTGATCTTGATTATTTAGCTGATTCTATGAATTATCATCCAATAAGATCAGAGAATCAAGCTAATCAACATGCAGGTCAACAAGAAGCTAACCAAAATGCAGGTACAGAAGATATTATTGAAGCAGGAGATTCTGAACAAGAGGATGAATCTACTCAAGACTGCTTTGTACTGCCAATATGGCCTTCTTATTCTTCAACAATCACTCCTGATTTAAAGACAGATGAAAAGAGAGATGGTCCAAGAGAGGAAGAACAAGTCTTTATGGATGAACTTGAAAGACTTAGGAGGAAGAAAAAGGAAGCTAATGAGGAAGCTGAAGCTCTCAGGAAGAAGTTTGAGCACTTAGTGGATAAAAGAATGAGCTGCTAGACCTTGCAGTACTAACATTTTTTAGTCGTGTAGCACCAGCTAAAGCTTGCAGTACTACCTAGTTAATACTGTTAGCTTTACCAGTGGTACTAGCCAAGTCTTCATGAGGGAACTATACTCTTTCTGATCCACAAATCTGAGAAGATGACTCAGAAATACCTCCACTTAAGGATATTTATCAAAATTCTACTGATGGTATTTTCACTACTTCATCTTATGATGATGAGGGTGCAGTGGCTGACTTCACAAACTTGGAAACTGTTGTGAATGTTAGTCCTATTCCCACATCAAGGATTCACTCCACTCATCCTAAAGCACTTATTCTAGGAGATCCAACCTCAGCAGTTCAAACAAGAAGCAAATTGCATAAAAGTTCTGGAGCTCATGCTTTTGTTAGCTATGTTCAAAAGCAAAGGAGAAATAATCATAAGGACTTCCAGCACTGTTTATTTGCTTGTTTCCTATCTCAACAAGAACCCAAGAAGATTTCAGAAGCTCTTGAAGATGAAAGCTGGGTTGATGCTATGCAAGAAGAATTGCTGCAGTTTAAGATACAGAAAGTTTGGGTCTTAGTAGATTTGCCTTATGGGAAGAAGGCTATCGGTACAAAGTGGGTTTATCGAAATAAGAAGGATGAAAGAGGAGTTGTTGTCAGAAATAAAGCTAGATTAGTTGCTCAGGGACATAGGCAAGAGGAAGGGATAGACTATGATGAGGTTTTTGCTCTTGTGGCCAGGATTGAAGCCATAAGGATCTTTTTGGCCTTTGCCTCATATATGGGTTTTATAGTTTATCAAATGGATGTGAAAAGTGCCTTCCTTTATGGGAAAATTGATGAAGAGGTGTATGTATCTCAACCACCAGGTTTTCTAGATCCTAAATATCCTCAGATAAAGTTACAAAGTTGTAAATAGCTCTCTATGGGCCTACATCAAGCTCAGAGGCCCTGGTATGCTACTTTATCTTCTTCTTATTGAAGCATGGATTTTAGAGACGGTACTATTGACAAAACTCCCTTCATAAAGAGAAAAAAAAAAAAAAAAAAAAAAAAAAAAAAAAAATGGAAATTATGATATCATACTAGTCAAGTCTATGTGGATGATATATCTTTGGGTCTTACATAAGAAGTCTTGGCTGTGGATCGTGTTTGATGCTTTGATGAAGAGTAAAATTTCAGATGAGTTCAATGGGAGAGCTCACTTTCTTTCTTGGATTACAAGTCAAACAGAAGGAAGATGGTATCTTGATGTAGTCAGGATATGTTTGTTGCTCAGCAAGAAATCCTGAAGGATGTTTGACTGTGCCAAGTTAGACTGCTAGTACAACTATTGAGACTCAGAAGACCTTAGTCAAGGATGAGGACAGACCAGTGATGTGGCTTGTCCATTCTCTATAGGTCCATGATTGGCTCTTTAATGTACTTGACTACTTCTAGACCTGACATTATGTTTGCAGTCTGTGCGTGTTCTAGGTTTCAGGTCACACCAAAGTCTTCCCATTTAAGTGCTGTCAAGAGAATTTTTAGGTACCTAAAGGGCAAACCCAAACTGGGTCTTTGGTATCCTAGAGTGTCTTCCTTTGACCTGGAATCTTACTCAGATAGTGGACTATGCTGGAGTAAATCTTGACAGTAATCACAACAGGAGGTTGTCAATTTCTTGGCAGGAGACTCATCTCTTGGCAATGCAAAAAGCAGACCATTGTGGCTACTTCTACTACAGAAGCAGAGTATGTTGTATCAGAAGCCAAGGTCACTCAAGATTTTTAAAATATATTGTATTTTAAAGCTTGGATCGATCTATGGATTCCGACAAATATCTACATTGATAATAAAAGCACCATATGCATTGTAAAGAATCCAGTATATCATTCCAAAACAAAGCACATTGCTATTAGGCACCATTTCATAAGAGATGCTTATGAAAAGAAACTCATTCAGGTGCTTAAAATTCACACTGATGACAATGTAGCTGATCTACTAACCAAGGCATTTGATGTTAGCCAGTTTCAGTTCTTGGTTGTTACTATTGGGGTGATAAATCCATAAGCTGCATTGGTTAAAGGGAGGCAATACGTTGTGTTGTATAGTTTGTATGAAGAAACATGTTAACCATAGGTGATGATGGTACTAAAGCACTCCTGATACCTACATTGTTCATTCTTTGGTTGGACAAAGTTAGTACCGACAGTGCAAAGTTAGTATCGTGGGGCAAAGTTTGTACCGCTATAGAGACGTTGAAGAAAAATACCGCCAGGGGTACAAAGTGTAAATTGAAACGGTTTCCTTGAAATTAGGTCTCCTAAACCTATATAAACCCAGCTCAATTGCACAGTTCCTCACGCAATCTCTCTAAACTACATTCATATTTACAAGCCCTAATATCTCTCTTCACGACGATCTCTCTTTCAAGTACAATGGCTGTTCTTGATTCATGTCCGAAGCATAACATGGTCGCATATTTGGAAAAGACTGAAGGGAATGCAGAGTTTCACGAGATAATTGATTTTCTTAAGCGAAGTTCAATTCATCATGCTCTCACTGTAAGTCCTGTTGTATCTACTACATTTGTTGAACAGTTTTGGACGTCTGCTAAGTCCAAAACAATCAACAATGTTAGGCACATTACTGCCAAAGTAGCTGGCAAGTCTGTGTCTATTTCTGAGGCATCAATAAGAAGTGATCTTCTTTTTGATGATGCTGATGGAATAGACTCTTTACCTAATCAGGCTATATTTGATGCTATACAGCTAATGGGGTATGAGGGGGATTTAACAGTGTTAACATTTAACAAAGCTTTGTTTTCACCCCAATGGAGGTTTTTATTTCATACAATTAATCATTGTCTTAGTTCCAAAAGTACCTCTTGGGATCAAATTCCTACTAACATTGCCACTGCTGTCATCTGCTTAACATCTAATCAAAAGTATAATTTTTCTAAATTAATTTTTGATGGTATGCTTAGACATCTAGATGCTAAGAAAAAGTTTGTAATGTACCCACGTTTTATTTCTATCTTTTTAGATAAACAACTAGCTAATGTGTCTGTACCTTTAGATCATTTTCCTGTAAATACTTTAACTAGTAAAGTACTAGTAAAGTTTTTTCTTCCATGGTAAGACGGGTAAAGCATATCTCGGGTGAAAGTGGCCCCATTTTTTGCCACTATTGTACAATCCCAACTCAGGATGAGGGTGCTCCTTCAGAAAGACCATCTGAAGCACAACCTACACCCTCTCCTGCTCCCACTAGTGAAGTACCTAATGAGCCACAAACTGATTCTTCTCCTGCTCCCACTAGTGAAGTACCTAATGAGCCACAAACTGATTCTTCTCCTGCTCAAACTAGTGAGGTACCTATTGAGCAACGACCTGACCTTCCCCAAAGCCCCTTCACCCACTCATATTTTTCTGATTCTAATTCTCAGAAATTTCTGTGAAATCTTGGATGTCATTCATCCCAGTGATAAATCCTTTCAGGGAATGAGTGCATACTCCCAAGTGTCTATGATCCTTTGTCCTCTTTTCTATTGTGCACAGGTTTCAGATCAAGCCAATGAAATTCACCTCTTGAGGCGCGCATCAATCACAAAGCCAAGAAACAAGCTAAACCTGACATCAACACATCATAAGAGCACATGCTGAAAACAGTGTCTCACTTGAAGCAAAGATTCCCAAGCAAGAGCTCTCACAAGAAACATAGGGTGCACAAAGAGTCTGTATCTAAACAAAGTGGAGAAGGTTGCTAAAGGTGAATCATCAGCTTCAAAGAGAACCCTGCTTTTTGCGATACAATTCCATGAAGATCCATTTTGATTCCATATGGAGACAGAGAACTCAATATAGAGGGGAGGAAGAGTCTGTATCCAAACAAGGGAGGAAGGTTGCTAAAGGTGAATCATCAGTTCAAAGAGATCCTCTGTTTGATACAATTCCTGAAGATACAGCTGATCATATGGAAACAGAGAATGCTCAGGATGAGGGGAGGACAAGAGAAATGGTGGATGAAGACAAGGAGATTGATGAGATTAGACTTAGTACTGAAGATGTACTTAGTACTGACAAGGAGGTAGTTAGTACCGACAAGGAGAAAGTTAGTACTGACAGGCAAAAGGAAGGTACTGATGAACACATTGAAGGTACTGAAGAGCAATTTGAAAGTACTGATGGGCAAAGAAAAGGTACTGAAGATCATGCTGAAGAAGAAATTGCTGCTCAAACCACTCAAACACCCACTCAAACACCTACTTCTACAATGTTTGGAGATGATGAAACAATAGCTAAGGTTCTTCTCAACATGAGTCAAGCCAAGGCAGTTTCTAGAGAAAAGGAGAAAGGTGTAGAGTTGAAAGATATTGAAGAAGCTGACAGACCTAGACCTACCTCTACAAGATCACTTCTGACACTAAAGCCTCTTCCAAAGATTGATCCAAAAGACAAAGGAAAGAAGAAAATTGAAGAGGAGGATGAATCTGAAAGTGAATCTGATGGTATTCCTCAAGCTGAGAAGAAGTTTAAGCAGCTTGAAAGTGATGAAGAGTTGGCTAGGAAAATACAAGAAGAGTGGGAAGGTGAAGAGGAAAGAAAAAGAATAGCTGAAGAAAAAGCTGCCAATGAAGCTCTTATAAGAAACTTTGATGATATAAAGGCAAGGATTGAGGCAGATAGACTTCTTGCTGAAAAGCTTCAAGAACAAGAAAGAGAGCAATTTACAATAGAAGAAAGAGCAAAGTTCCTTCATGACACAATTGCTGCTCAAAGAAGATTCCTTGCTCAACAGAGATCAGAAGCTATCAGGAACAAACCACCAACCAAGAATCAACTCAGAAATCAAATGATGACCTACTTAAAGCATGTAGGAAACTTCAAGCATGCTGAATTGAAAATCAAGAAGTTTGAGGAAGTACAAGCTTTGTATGAGAAGATTAAGAGGTCTGATGAAGATTTCATCTCTATTGGGTCTGCTGAAGATGAAAGATTGATCAAAAGGATGAATGAGAAAGGAGTTGATTTATCTAAAAGTGAAGTGATCAAGGAAGAAAGTAAAGAAGAAGAGGAAAGTAAAGAAGAAGAAAGTACTAGAAAAAGAAAACTTGGTACTAGGAAGAAGATGAAGTCAAGGAAAAGAAGATATATTCAAAACACTTCTGAAGATGATAGTGACAAAGAAAATGATGAGCTGAGATTACACTTAACCATAGCTCCAGATGAGGAAAAAGAAGTGGATTATGAGATACTTGACAGAAAATACCCTATCAAAGAATGGAAGACAGAGTGTCTTGGAACTAAACCACAGGCTGATAAAGCTGAACACTTTGAAGAGATTAACCAAAATGTGGTGATTAGAAGCAATGGACAAAAGAGATATTTTAGCACTTTGATGAGAGTATTGTCCATATTTGATAGAGAAGATTTGAATGCTGTGTATCAACTGGTAATGGACAGATTTCAAGATGAGATACCTGAAGGTTTTGACAGAGTACTTTGGGGAGATCTGATGGTTATGTTCAACCCAGATGATGAAAATGAGTTTTGGAATGCACAGCAGGATTGGAACATTGTGAGTTGGAAGCTACATGGTTCTTCAGGGGTACATACGTTAGTGACTGAAACAGGATTAGTCATTCATATGCTGGTAGAAAAGAAGTATCCTTTGAGAAAGAAAGTACTGATGCAAATGCTGAAGTTGAAGTTAGAGTCTGAAGAAGACAGTACTATGGCATTAGAGTTGATCAGGTTTATCAAGAAGATACTTGCAGAGTTAGAATCTGAAGAATAAGATTGATGAGATTGAGAAGGGTTTGAGTGTTGGCTAACCACCACACAATAAATGGTCATCAGTTCACCATGCTTAACAGGCATAAGAACTGGCTAGTCCATAAGCAAACGGCTTGTGGTAAAGACTTCTCAAATCCGTTTATGGTTGACAATTTACCAAAAATTGTAGGGTTCTCAACTCACCTTGCTTCATGGTTAAGAGTTGGCTAGTCCATGATCAAACAGTTCATGGTAAAGACTAATCAAATCTGTTGATAGCTGATAGTTTGCTAAAAACTATATGGTTTATCAATGCACCATGTTATGGCAATGAAGCATTGGCTAGTCCAAAAGCAAACGGTATTTGGTAAAGACAAATCAATTCCGTTGATGGTTGACAGTTTACCAAAAACTGTATGGTAATTAACTCACCATGTTTTTAAAATAAAGAGTTAACTATCCCAGAGCAAACGGCTACTGGTAAAGGAACATCAAATCCGTTAATGGCTGGTAGTTTGCCAAAAACTACAAAGCCAACTTAGTTGGATTGTTGCTGAAAAGATGTTGCTGTGTTGCTGAGAAGACAAAGTTGCTGCTGAAGAAGGATAGAGTTTAAAAGATCAAGAAATGATAAGAGTGTTTGGATACATCCTCTATGGAAGCTTAAAGAAGAATAAATTTGAAAGAAACATGAATTTAACAGAGTTCAACATTCATGTTTAAGGGAGATTGTATTTGGGATTTCTAGGTTTTCCTAACTTAGTAACCTTAGACAGTACAAATAGGTAGTACCGTAGTTATAGATTATTACCGACAGTAACAAAGTGTTAAGAAATGATCATTAGTTAGTACGTTAGTAGAAAATAGTTTAGTACCGTTTAAGAGAATATGTAGAGATTAACTTAGGAAATATAAGTATGACGTTTATTGTAAGCTGTAGGGGTTTATCCTTAGCCTATAAAATAGGATCCATCTTGGCATAGTTTAGAAAACAACCTCAAGATATCTCATAGGCAAAATCATATCTAAATAGTTAGTAATCAGTAATCGTTCAAACAGATTAATAGATAGTTATTATATTAGTTCTACATTGTATTTTCTTAGAACTATGTTTAAGATTCCGCATTAACACATAGTATTCATAATCAGTGTTTCTACATAGTCAACTGTATTTATACATCTTGGCTATCATTCTTAATAGGCTGCAGAGATCTATTCCTAAGGGACTCACACCTTTCGTCTTCGAAAGTTACGCTTTTAAGTAAATAAAAAAAAAATTTAAAATATAAAAAGTAAAAATATTTTTCTTTTCTTTTTATTATAAGTAGAAGTTTAAAAATAAAAAAGACAAAAATATTTGCTCTTCCGGATTTTTTCGACTTTTCTCGTTAATTTGTGAATACAAAAAAAAATAAAAAAAATTACAAAGTTGGTAAAAGAACACCAACAAATAATACCTTCAACTGAGGTAATATCCATTAATAAATTCCCGAACCAAAGATTCAAATTTTTTTTACCGTTTGTGTCACTTACAAAAAAGGCGCACCTCTTTTGTAAAATTTATTTTACTTAAGAGAGTTACCCTAAGTTTGTTGATTATTCGGTAAACAAAAATATTTTCTTTTCTCGTTTCTTTTCTCATTTTATTTGTTTGTTTAGTGCATGCGCACTAGAAATTCCTATTTTCCAAATAATTCAAACGTCGCCATTCCGAGACGTCAAAATAAAGGACGTACTCCAAACATAGTCGAACCCGAGCTTCGTACTATAGTTGCACCAATGGCGGAACGTACAATGGAAGAACTGCTCCGTGCACCCACGGAAGGGTATGGAGAAGCTATCGTTTTACCAAAAATTAATGCGGATCATTTTGAGATTAAGACAAATGATTCCCTCATTAATTTGAGGGGGAGCATTAATATGTTCCAATATCGGCTTGTATTTAATCAGACCACATTTTCTCCCAAATTTTCTAACATATTTAAATCAATTGAATACCCAAAATCTCAAGGGATTTAAAATTATTGATCAGGGGAGAGAAATTGATTTAATATTAAATCTGGTAAAATGTGATATATTAAGACTCAAGCCAGGTACTCCCTCCCTCCATGTCCAAACAATTTTCGAATATCGACGCAACCTGTTTAGGGGGGCAGGCAGTTTCATGAATCAAAACATCGAGGTACTAATGCTTTGATGTTGTACATCGCCCGTAACCTTTAATGATTTTCAAATGGTTTAATAGCGAATAAGGTAGAATATACCAAAAGACCCGACCTATATTTACATTATTAGAGGTTATAAGGATGGTATGGTTAGGTACATGTTCCCATGATCCCGCCAGAGCTGATGGGAATCTACCAAGGGAAAACCACTAGTTAGTATAGAATCCTATAGGTTATGATTACAAAGGAGTAAATGTGAGAATAAGGGAATAGGCGGTACTGAGAGAGCTAAGTACTGAACATATCCAACAAGGTACCAATAATGAAATCTCGGTAAGCACTAAAGGCGTTGAAGAATGAAAAAGAAATGTTAAGATAAAGGGTGAAAAGAAAGCAGCCCTCCTTAAACATTAGGCAGAAACCGGGTCAATACATATGCTGTCAGAATCACATGGTTGATTGCTGACATTGAAGACAAGTATCATGGACCCAATGATACGCTGCACAACCCTCCCTAGCTACTCAAGATCCCTCAAAGGATTCTTGTTTCATTTCTCACGGAGATCAATACAATTCTATCGTCTCTCTCACTCCGAGTTAGATGATATTGAAAAGGTGGCAGTCTGCTCCAGCCTCCGACCACTAAAACCAAAAATGCACTATTGAGTCTAGAGCCTTGAGATCATCCAAAAGTCTCGTTAGGACACTTATCCATAATGTGCTTGTTTCTCACACACTGTGACAACAAGTAAAGATTTTAAGAGTCCTTCGCATTATCCTCGTGGTATTGCCAGAACATCCGAGTGATACGAAAGTACTCACAATGAAGATGGAAATCCTTCTAGAGCCAACATCAAACAAGCTCTTGGTAGGTGACATGTGAGATCCACTATGGATTAAACTTGTGACAAATGGAAAGCAACGATGGTGCGATTCCTTGTGAATCAAACTTGTTCCAGGTTGTGAATTGACGGATCGTTTTGGAAAACCTTTCGATGTGCTCAACAAATGATTTTCGAGCACATTGACTGTGTATATCTTTCAAAACAAATGTATTTCTGATGAAATTTGATTTTGTGCAATAAAACACTATCGATGTGTCACAAAAATACTTTCTCAAGTAACACGTCGATTGATTTTCAAATCAATTTTTTATCTTTAATCGGTAAGATAGTAACTAACCGATTCACTCTTATCGTGCTGTCTGCTTTGAGACGTTCCGATACAGAGAACAGGCAAGTATGGAGATTTTGATGGTTACACATCAGATGATCTGATACTTATACTGGAAATCCTGTCAAGGAGATTCTTCTTAAGATGAATCTACCTGATCACAGGTCGGTCCTCACGGATCCGGAGGTTAATCCAACCATACTCGGGCGAATGACAAAGCCAAATTCGTCCACACACTTTATTGCTAACTGTTTTATTACAGGATCAAGTTATGATGGAAATGGAGATACCTCGTTCTAGTGGAGTCAATTCACAGCCCCATGCTCACACTTAATGTGTTCTATCAAAGACGCCATGACAACCAAAAGACCTATAACACAGCTTCCGCTACTCTGATAAGTAATGTCATGATCAAGAAAAGTGTGAGCATGCCGGTCCAAAGGTCACAACATCGCATGAAGGCAATGCCACTTAACAAGGATGATTAAGAGATTTAAGATGAACGATGATCTCAAAGAAAGCTCAAAGATCGCACAAGTCTAAGGGACAAATCTCGAAGTTCACTACATAATGTACAATAATCTCAAAGAATGAAGAATCAAAGACTACGAGCTACAGACAGAAGGACGAAGAATTAGAATGCTATTATTCAAATTGTATTGTATGGGGTGACCTCCCTTAGGGGGAGATTGTTAGGATTATGAAAAAGACTCGGTCACCCCCATGTATTGTTTAGTATAACAAAGCTCGTAGTTAGAAAGTAAGCGTATGACTTTCGGTATTGGGCCGGGTCTTTTACCCAAGTGTTAAGCCCATACCCAAGCCCATAGTGCTTACATACACATGTATATAAACCCCTTTCCAGCCATGGAAAGGGGTTGGTTGTTCATTTTAAGCTAATACACTATCTTGCACTTTCTATCTCTAGAAATACCACTTTCTCTCTCTAAGATTAAGTAGCCAACCCATCATCTCTTGCTTGTGTTATGATATCATGTATACTACAGGTTAAGAGCTTATTTGTCTCTTATTCTAGCTTAAAAGTAGTAGTGTTAGTCTTTTAAAAGCCTTTTAGTGTCAATCTGTTTTTAGTTTTTTGATGTTTTCTAGCTTGTTATGTTAGCTTATTTTTAATACTTATTTGCTTATTAAGTCTAGCTTAGGTCTGTTTTTAGCTTCTTTAATCCTCTAGTTGCTTATTTAGTCTAAATGTCCAATTAGTTTTAGCTTGTTGTGTCAAAAGCTTAAAAGCTTAATCTGTCTGTTTCAAGAATCTATGATTCTTTGTTTATAACACTAACACTGCTAGTCCTTAGGATTTACAACAATAGTCCCTATAATCCTTACACCCTAACACCTTTAGTCCTTTTTCCCTAACACTCATTACAAATTAAACGAATAGTACCCTTAAACCATTTCCCGCCAACCTTCCTACACTATTCATTGTCCTTATCACCCCTGCACCCCAAAACATACCCATCACTTTCCCACTTCAACCCCACTTCATAAACCAACAAAGACACGTTGGCAATCCTCTATTATCTCATTCGTTGATGAACAAGGACAAAGAATCAAGAGGGCTGTGATTCAGAACATAGAGGACAAGAAAATTAAAGAGGCTAAGATGAAGCTTTGAAGCCATCGTCACACAAAAACACCACTTCAAAGGACCAAGACTTCTAAAACGGCTATAAAGAGTGTTGTTTTCACACAGAGAAGAGTAGTCTTATCTAGTCTTAAGTAATTTTAAGAAGAATCATTTTTTATTGTATTTTTACTAAAATTTTAGTCTTAAATATCTATTGTAACTTGTCTTTAAGTACTGTTAAAGTTTTAAGGTTTAATGAAATTTTAAGTGTTTATGCTAAAATCTGTTTTCTTTATGTTAATGCATTATAAGCTTTGAAAATGTTCTAATAAACTCTTGTTTAAGCTCTTATTTAATTTGTTTTCATAAAGCAATAAAATCTGTTAAGTAATTAAGAAACTTTCATAGAAATTCACCCCTCAAATACCTCAGCTTATTTTAGAAGAAAAGCCAAACCTGGAAGGGCTTTTAAGACCATACTAGCTTGTTTTTAAACAAGCTAAAGCTTGTTTAAGCTCTAAGAGCCATTTAAGCCCTTGTTTAAGCAAAGGGCCTTATAAGTTTTCATTTTTCTATTTTTAGCTTATTAACTGTTAGCTTATTCTACTGCTCATTTTATTGCTTATTACTGCTTATTTTTGCTTATTAATGATATATTGCTTATTTTCATGCTAGCTTCATGTTTAAATCCTTATTTGTTCAAGTTTTTCATTAAAACTGTCTTTTATAGCTTTAAAACTGCTTAATTTAGTTTGCTTATTTTAGGTGCTTATTTCTGTGCTCTAATTGATTTATTGTGCTTATTTAACCTTAGACTTAATTTGTTTTTAGTTTTTCTAAGTTTTCTAAGTCTGATTTAGTGTAAAAATGAGTTTTACAAATTTAAAGGGGTGTTTGGAACAAGCAGTACTAACTTGAGTTAGTACTGTTTGATTACTTTTGGCTTTTAAGCCAATTTTGTTTAGCTTAAACTAAGTCTTAATAATAGCTTTCAAAAGTTTTTAAGGATTAAATCTCTTTTTTAAAGGTTTTTAGAAGTCATGGTCTGAATCTGAGCTTATTGGTCTCTATATCAGCTTATATGCTTGGATTTGCTTAAGTTACTTTTTAGTGCCTTTGAATGCTTTGTGTTGATGTTAAAATGCAGTAGAATAGAGTTGGTTAAGTGTGCATTTGTCTTGGAAATTTAAGTGTCAATCTGTGAAAGTGTGAATTTCAGTTTTAAAAAGCCTAAAGTTACTTTTCAATCTTAGATTTAGATAAGTAAAACTTTGTTTTAGGATTTGAATTTGATAACACAAGCTCAGTGTAGTATAATCTTAATCTGTTTGAGCTTATTTTGGGGTTTAGAGCTTATTTTCTTAGCTTAATTTAGGACTGCATTTGGCCATTTAAAACCTTGAAAAAACCAAAAACATGTCTTAGTGTAAAAATGCTCTTTTTTATTGTATCTTTTTCTAGCTTATTCTTTAATCTTAATTGCTTAATTCTTGCTTTAATGTGCTTATTAGTGTCCAATATTCATCTGTTTTTTATGTCGTAGCTTTTTCCAATTGCTTATTAGTGGTTTTTAGGGCTTTTTATCTTAATTTTTTGGCTTAATTTTAATATTTTATGCTTATTAGGGTTAGGTAGTAATCTATTTTCAGCTTATTTGCTTTTTAGTTGCTTATTAAGTCTAAAAAAAGGGTCAAACAGTTTTGCTTAATAATTCATAGTTAAATTTAGCCATTCTGTCATTTTTTCAATCTGCTTAATTTAGCTTAATTGTGTTTCAAAAAATGTTCAATTTTTGCTGATTATAGTAGCTTATAGTAGTAGCTTAATCTGTTGTTAGGTTTTAAGAATTAGCTTATTGATTTACTAGCTTTAAAATTAGCTTAAAAAGTGCTCCTTAGGTTGTTTTTGGTTTTTAGTTAAGTAGCTTATTCAGCTCTCAGCTTATTGTAGTGCTTAAATTATGTTTAGATTTGCTTATTAAGTTTGGATTAAAGTGCTTGCAGCTTAGTTAGCTTATTTCTGCTTATAAGTGAATCTAGTTAAGTTAAAAGCTTAATTGCCTTTTAAGTGAAATCTGTCACTTTCATAAGCTTATTTCTAGCTTATTTTCAAGTTTTATAAAAAGTTCCTTTTTTTAAGTTTCCATTTTTGTTTATTTTATTATATTTTTTTTCTTTTTAAAAAGAAAACAAAAAAAATGTTTTATAAAAAAAGAGAGGTCATAAGGGTCGAACTTGTGACCTCCCCTTCATAACACCAACACCTTAACACCACCACACACTGCCAACTCGCCCTTGGGTCTTTTTCTTTAAGACTCCCATTCATTTTTCTTTTATACCCTTTTTAGCTATTAAGCATTTCAGCCTTATTTTGCTTATTAACAGCTTATTCCAATAAGCTGTGTGAACCATTTTATTTTTCCTAGCTTAGAGCATCAGGTGTCGATAACACGGAAAACACCATTTCTTTGGTGCCACAGCAGCGCCACAAGAGCATAACACCACCATCCAACACCACTCCCTAATCATAACACCAATAACACCACTCACCACTTTATTATCATAAAACCCCCCTAAACAATTATTCATTCTTTAACAAACTAACCCATTTTCAATTCATAAAATCAAATACGCATTAACAATACTAAAAAAAACACACATTTTGAAAAAAAAACAATACCGAAAATAAAAAGAAATAAAAAAGATACACCACCGCCCTCGGCGACTAATCTTCTTCCGATGCACTTCAACTTCGCGCCAAATATGGTTCATAAATTTTTGATGAGAACAATAGCCGTACTTGTCTCTTAATTCTTTGCTTTACGACGATGGTTTGAACATCGATCGATCCACACTGTTTGCAGTGACCCTTCGGATTAGAATACACATTTTCCAGTCAACAACCGACTTATTTTGATCTTCTAAAATCATGTTAATGCATTATGAACCGAAGACATGATTCTACGTAATGTGTTTGACTTCGTAGACATGGGCCGTTGTTTGAATAAGTCCCAACGTCCTGGAGAACACCGAAGCCCTCGACATCTTACCGTGCACTTTCTTGACGCTGTTTAAAGTACTAATCTTCGGATCAGTTGCAACCCGAGAAGGATTTGACGAAACTTGCCCACTCTGGGTAAATACACATCAGGCCAGTAATACCCATTACACACTGAACTCCTTTTACCACATACGAAGAACCATACATGGGGGGGGGGGGGGGGGCTAAGTCATCTATATAGGTCGTTCGAATAACGAGAATTAACTAAAACATTAAATCTGTATTCACACCCACCATCCCAAAAAAAGCATTGCAAAACCATAGATCTTGCGAAGCTACAGCTTCAATCAAATATAGTAGGGTATTTTTTATCACCCCTACCGTATTGACCTTGCCATGACACTGGACAATTTTTCCATTCCCAGTGCATACAATCAATACTTCCAAGCATTCCCGGAAAACCAAGACATTGTTCTTCTTTTGTTGATTTTTGACAACATCTTCATTGTTGGCTTATCTGAAATACTTCGGCATAACAATTCTATGCTGCACTATAAAAGAAAAATAGAGCACTCGTGCAGTAGCTCACTCATATGCAAATATACATCAAACCGCGACGGGTGTGCTGCCGTATGCCATTTGGCTAGGCCACTGTGCACTCATAAGAGCACTAATACTCATTCGACCTACCAATACGATCGAGATTTGAAGAAATGAAAATGATGTGGAGAGGATCGGCCATATAACTATAAATGCCATTGACAATTTTTAGGAAAAGTTTACACTCATACGAAATCTTTTTTCCGAAAATAGTATAACGGATACTTACCATGATCATCAAAATATCATCACGTAGACGTCTTTCGGCATCTTCACGGTCACGGAAGATCGGGGTACGGGTCAATCGTGGTTGAGCTTCTTGTTGTAGTAGCCATTCATGATACTCGGTAGCTTTTTGTAAATAAAATGCGTCGGTTTCCTCATCGATATTAAAAACGGTTCGATTTGATTCACTGTGAAAGAGTTTTGTAGTTTTTTTTGTGTAAATGGTAAATGTTTTTTTTTGTGAGAAAATAATATAGAGGTATTGAAGTATTTATAATGAGTTGTGTGAGGGGGGTAAAATGATTTTTTTTTAAATATAGCCGTATAATAGGCTGTTTTTGGTAAATTTTTTTTATTTTTTAAAACTAGCCGTTAGTGGTTTTGAGTAATTTTTAACAAATAAGGGGAAATTAAAACTAGTATATAGCTGTTTAGGGGGGGTAAATGATTTTTTTTTTAAATCAACCCCAACGTGCGTGGGCCGGCCAACGCCGGACCCAAAGCCGTTGGCCAACGCCGCCTAGCGGTGTAGTAACGCCGGGCAACGCCGGCCAACGCTGTTGCCGGCGTTACTACACCTAAGGCTCTTAGAATTGTTCAAAGCATTTTTCATGAATTTTCCAGATTTTTCCAAATTAGTTTAGTACTTTTAATTAATTTTTTAGATTAAATCAGTTTTTAATTCATAATAAATTAAATAAAAGTCAAAAAAATATAATTCTTTTTTGTAAAATTATTTTTAATCATTTAGGGCTTTTAAAAATTAAATTTGCATTTGTAGGGTTAAAATTTTAGAATTTAGGTTTTTAAAGCTCGGGTTTTGATTCCTGTTATCGTTTTCGTGTTTTAACCTTACTTGCTTTCGTTTTTAGCTTGTCTTTATTTGTTTTTGCATGTTATTAGTAGAAATATAATCCCAAATCAAAATCATTGATTATTCAATCACGCGATCACGAACTTAACCTCGATTTTCAATTCACCCCTCGTCGGGATACGACTCGGGAAGGTTTGGAATTTTACTTTGGTTAAAAGTAAATTTTCTAAAAAAAACCTTACGGAATACTTTTCTCACTCTTACTATTATTTGATACTTTAGTTATATATTATATATATGTATTAACTAAATTATTATATATATATATATATATATGTATAGTTAAGGTATATCAAATTTTTGGCGCCGTTGCCAAGGAGGCTGTGAAACGATTATTGTGTTTACGTTTGAAGATTAGTGTTTGAAGACCCTTCCCCGTGAAGTTATCGCTTTCATTTGTGAATATTTTCTTCTATTATCAAGTAATCAAAAAT
>BQNB010058409.1:0-37773 GCA_026074375.1 Tanacetum coccineum | reverse complement strand
AAGAATTAGTTATTGAAACAAAATTGATGTGTTTTGTTGGTGTTGGTGATGGATTTGGACCAGAAGAGAGAAAAACAAGAATGTGTGTGTTTATTTTATAAGAAATGAAGTGGTAAGTGTGTTTGGTTAAGTTCAAGGCATGCATACATGCCATACTTATGAGACAAGTGTCCCATAGGTGCCATAAACTTGACACCTCAAAGGGTTTAACCCACTACATGAAAAAGAAAGTAAAAAATTATTAGTTTTGTGTAATATTTAGAATAAGTAGGTAGTTTTAAGGCTAACGCGTATTGACAAAAAATATTTTAAGAGTTAAGGCGGAACCACGAACCAAAAACGAGTAGAATAAAAAGTAGTTCTACATCATTCTGGATATTTTTCTGAAATAATAAATTACGTAGAGTGCGTAGACTAATACTTGGTCTAAAGTCGGATTCACTTTTAATAAAATGTTTTATTACGAACGCGAGACAACCTATTCGGTTAAATCGAAAAGAAAAAAAATATTTTACTCAATGATAGAAATAAAAACGAAGAATGAATTTAAATTTTGACCTTGAAATTATGAAATGTTACATTATCTACCCTTTAAGGGAGAGCCGTCCTGGTGCTCAATTCGCCTTATTCGTCGTATGGTTACATGTGAAGAGATGAGGATATACTCAGGTCCTCGTCGAGGTTTCCAACAAAAATTGAATGAACAATAGTCAAAGCATCAAATATATGCAATGAACATGAGAGAACAGATTGAATGTCGCGAGAATCCTTAAAAGGAAGGATAAAATACATGACTCGAAGAAAAAGCTATTGGAAACGAAGAATTTAATAAGTCGTCAATTCTTGGAAGCGGTTAATGGTTCATTACTTTTAGCTTATCAAGTTCGCGGCGGTCGATACACATTTGGAAAAATCCATATAACAAATTACAAGTCGGGAGGAGTTCATAGCCCAAAGAATGATTTGTACAGACGAACGCACGCTATGTCGGATACACATAAGCCCACTCATCCACAATTCGTCACTTACATAAAGAGGCATCCCAATCTATATAAGTGAAGAATTATGAACTTATGGTTCAGCGGTTTATAATTTTCTTATTCAAATGAAGAAGCGTCCTAATTCATTTCAATAAGGTGATTATAAATCATCCTACTTAAGTATGGCCGACACAAAACAAATTATCACAACAAGATCAAATGCTACATTAAGTAAAAAAGGGGGAGGGGGCGTGTCTCCTTGACGACATGATTCTTCAAAATCATAAGAAGTAACGAGAAGAATAATGAGACGTTAGTCAATCGCGTTCCAAAGTTAAGTGCCAAAAGATAGCACAATCCGAGGTGACAAGTTAAATTAGTACTCTCATCGACTGGAAGACTTCAAAATGATTGTTTACAAAGCAATATATGCAATTCAAAAGCATAAGAAGGGTGTTCAAACTCGGATTCGAATGATAAGTTAACCAACAGAATTGACAAACTATGCCGAATCCCAATATTATCGAAAGGGAATAAAGTAAAGTTGCATAATTGTTTTGGAGTTAACCGCATCGCTCATAGTTTATTGAAGTAAACGAACTCATTAAGATGTACTATAGTACTATACACATATGCAAGTAATTATCATTACGTTGATGATTTCGCCTTTAGGCTTAGATTAGTACAGGCATCAAATTAGGCTCGATTGAAAAGCATCGCTAAATTATACACAACATGCAGGTAGGCGTACCCACGATCCAAATTCTAATCATACGTTAGCCATAACACCAAGGCGACACAACGACCGTAAATAGTTAAACTCACACAAATCACTTCTATATAAATAGACGGCAATCCAGAAGATGAGCATAAGAGATTAAAAGAAGGTAGCTCATATACGTACGGGTATCCTTATATGATACTAGTATTGATGTTCGAGGGAGAAAATAAGAAAACAGGAAGTACGCGATAATCAGAGTGGTCAATATATATATATAACCGACCGATATAAGGTAAATAGTAAGGCGTCATAAGATAGACGTAAGAGAGCGAAGTCATAACTAAGTGTTATATACTCATTATCCATGTAATAGCAATAGGGATGCAAAAGAGAGCATATAAGTTACCTGGGAGCAAGCAAGCGCGGATATCGGACAATGGTGGAAGACTCTTAAAAGTTTTCGAAAAATGGTTATAGTTTAGGTTTTGAAAACGACCTAGTTCTCTATAATCAGTGCTCTGATACCACTCTATAACACCCCCACTTGGGGTGCTATTTCATAGTTTATACACACAAGTTACAGAAAACGACTTTAAGTGAGACATTTTAAAAAGTTAACCATTCGATAATTTTTATAAAATATTAGAGTTACAACAAGTCCCATTTGTAATGTAATAGAAAACAATTTTAAAACATTTGTTGAATGGTACTAAAATAATAAAACCTTTAAAAATATATCCGTATGACTCGAATGCCCCCAATGCTCAGCTAGCAAAATAATAACCTTGAAAATACATGCAAAAACGTCAACAATAATGTTGGTGAATTCATAAGTTTAAGTAAAAGTAGTATTGAAATAGTTCAAGTAATATTTCAGTAAGAAAAGTAGTGTTACAACATTTCAAAGAATTATTTCTGAAATCCAAGTGGTAATTCAATAATTCAAGTAATATTCAGTGAATCCATAGAGTTTATAATAAAGAGTAAAAGCAATTTAGAACACAAGTATAGTTCAATAGGGGACATTGCAACGAATACAATGTATCAATTCATCTTTATCGCATTGAGCTCATGACACCGAACATTAACACTACATATTTATATATGTCTAAATTTGCCCCTGATACTAGGTATTATTGCCTCATACCTAAACTGTCTCAATACAAAACGTCCGTTTGACATGGGTGTTCTCAATATGGATTCAGACCCCGGACGGGGTTGTCAAGCCCAATAGATCTATATATTTGTACTAGCGTTTACCCTGAAAGGTAATTAACGGTTCATGAAATTAGGGACTTTGGCAATAGCTACTCATGCGGATAATCTCATAATCGGGTCCAGCATACCATAAAATCACTTGTGTTCAATTTTGCACGAAGTAAGATATTCAAAACTTATAGTTTCATAAATCGGTATTCAACGATTTCAAATCGTATAGTAGCAAATCAAGCTTTCGTAAGTTCATGAGTAAACAACCATGTATCGCACATGTTTTAGAAGTCATATAGTAAGTAAGTAAGTAAAAGCTTTTAGTACAACCAATCATGTAACGCTTATGTAGTAGAAATCAATAAGTTTACTTAGTAAAACGAACATGTATTCTCACCCCGAAATAGTTTATGAAACCATTAAAAAAGAAAATGTGGGGCTATGAACTCACCTTAATTAGGTAGAAGTATCGGATAAGAGAATTAACAACGAACGAACAATGACGACAACATCTCAACCACGACCTATAATATAGTGGTTCGTGATTACAAGAACTAAAGACCGAGAGAAAAATGCATAAGTTACATAAGTAAATATATTTACTACACATACAAATAATTACATACTTATGGAATCCACATGTGCGCCCTAAGTTTTATATATTAAGACGCTCTCATTAAAAGTATTACGCTCGCCACTAATTTACGCCACTTTTCTAAAAAGTTTCTATTTTTAGAAAGTTACTATTTTAGAAAAGTTTCTATTTTTAGAAAGTTTCTATTTCTGGAAAGTTCGAAAATTCGAAGATGTTAAAATTATTTAACAAAATGTTAAGTTTCCCGTGAACCCTAACGAACCAATAACGCATATACTTATCCTTATTTTCCTCGTTATGCTTATATATATAAAGTTTTCAAAAATAGCCTTACTATTTTTAAACGTGACCGAACACACCCAAATAGTGTTGGTTAATATTTTGCAAGCTCAAACGGACACTAAAACGCTCAAGCTACCACTTGTTGACAAAAATCAGCAACTATTTCAACTTTTCCGAAAAGAAAAATCACTAAATTTTACCCCTTTAGTTTCCTATCATCTAACATTTTCAGTCGAAGTTTCATGAACTTTTATGTAAAACGTCCAAATAAACAACTTTCATGTTTTAGCGAAAGGCCGGTTCGGACCAGAAAGGGTCCGAATCCCAAGTTAAAAACTGTATCAGCTCACTTTTCCCTATAGTTGCTGAATTTTTATAAACTAAAACGCAGACCTGTGTTTTGAGTAAAAACCCCATTTTTATGCACTTTTAGACCAAATTTCATACCCTTTTATGCAAAACAATATTCCGGACAGCTTTCGTGTTTTAGCCGAGACCCAAAACGATACAGAAAATGATGAAAATGCCCATTTACGATCTGTCAGCAACTATTATTTACCTTATGAGCTGAATTTTTGCGAAACTTTTTCTAAACTTCTTTTGACTATAAAAACTTCGTTTTTGGGAGTTATGGGACGATCCTTATATCGAAACGATTATAAAAACAAGCTCTACTATATTCTTAAGTCAAAATTTAATTTAAACATTTTATGACACTCAAAAGGGGCGATGTAATTTTCTGCATTAACTAACCCGTTTTAAAACACTTCCAAACGCTATTTTCTCAACGCAACAAGTTCACGAATACTCCTAACTAACCTATCTCCGTCATCTAAACACTTTCAATCAACCAAAATCCATCTCAATTATTATTCTAGCACACAACCACATGGATTCTAAAGTATAAAAATTAAGTATAAGCATAAACATGAGAAAATAATATTAAAGAGAGATTTAGGAGGCTCACAATAACAAGTAGAAGCAAGGTAAAAAATCAAAACACGAACTCCCTTGTGTTCCTTGTCCTAACCGAATCAATAAGACCCTATATAATCAAACCCTAGCTTTTCTTGACTCCAAATCTTGATTACACACTTAATATTAAACCTTTGCAACCCCAATTACCCTCAATTTAATTAAATCTTCAAAATCAAAAATCTTAAAAAAGCCTTGCATGTTGATTTCTTCTTGAAAAGGATGATAAGAATTAGTATGGAAGTGATTTAGGACTAATAGGAAGTGATTGTAAAGTTTTTAGTGATGATTTTCTTGTTTTTTTTTGTTGGTCGTCGAACACAGAGGAAGTAAAAGAGAGACCGAATTTTTTTTTGTAACTGATGGTGTATGTGTTTAAAAGGAAGGTAAATCTATTTATATGGAACCAATTCCTAGTTTGTATCGACTTATATAAAAAATATGGTGGTGTTTGTTTTGATATTTAGTAGGAGTAAAAAGGTAATAAGGGTGTGTTTGTTTTAGAATTTAGTAGGAGGAAAATATAATAAGGAGGTGTTTGGTTTCTAGTTTTGATAGAGCCTAAAACAATTAAAGAGGGTGTTTGGTTTATATGTTATGTTTATAAATTATATCTTTATTTTTATTTTTCTAAAACATTTATACCACAATATTTGTTTTTAAAACACGTAGTTAAAATATTAAAAATTGTAAAAATACTATTTTGACGCGATTTCGGCCAAACGCGGATAAAAGTCGAAAAGTATTAAAATGAAAAAATAAATAAGCTCTCGAAGCTAAAGTATGGAATTGTTGATTTCTTAAACGTTAAAATGAATAAATATTCAAGGCACGATTCGTAACTAGCTAAAACGACGATTTTCGTTAAAACGGCTGAAAGTAAAGATAATAAATTCCATAAAAATTAGAAATGGAATTTAGAGCTCGGTTTAAATATTGATCTTAAATTCAGAAATGTTACAATATTGTTGTACCAAAAGATCAATCTTGTTATCTTTGACTTGGCTATTACCTTGATGGGTGATTAACAAAATTTTCCAAATTTCTTTTGCCGTATTACACATGAAAATTATTTCATATTCTTTTCTAGGAAAAGCATTGTAAATAACCATTTTAGCTTTGTTATTTTTCGCAAGTCTTTTCTTAAGTTTATCACTTGGTTTTTCAAAAGGGACAACCTCATCTAGTTTGGTTTCCGGATTATTTTCAATGGGTTGAAAATCACCGTTGGTAATAACATGCCAAATATCAAGATCTTTTGATTTTACATACGTTTTGAATCTATTTTTCCAATAGATAAAACTATCGCTTTTGAAAAGTGGTGGTCTTTCCATAGATTGTCATTCTAGATATTTGTCAAAATTCATAGATCGATCCAAGCTTTAAAATACAGTATATTTTAAAAATCTTGAGTGACCCCGGCTTCTGATACTAGTTGTGGAAACTAGAAGGGGGGTTGAATAGTTTATCGGTTACTTGGCGTTTTAAAAACTTTGCTTATAAAAACACTAGATTCGAATATATGCAAGATGAACTAACGATATGAACAACTAATGTATCTAACTACTTGCAACACAATCATAATACAAACAATAAATATAAGAGTAAGTAAAAGATGAAAGGTAAGAGATAGAACAATCAAACCACAACACCGAGATTTATAGTGGTTCGGCGACGAAGCTCTTCTTCACCCTACTCCACTCCCTGAGTATCCAAATTGAGATTTTACTATGTCAACAAGCTCCTTTTAGGCGGAGAAAACCGTTTACACGTCGCTTACGTTGTTTTCCGACACTAAGCTAAATGTCGAGTCCTAATCATAGCTAGAACCAATCTACCACTTCACCAAAGTATTTTAATGACTAAAATACTAACCGACACATGATCAACACAATCGGATTTATACACTATCCAATTTTACACACAAACACAAGATCAAGAAATAGAGGTTTGAATCTTAGAAGAAGAGAGGATAAATCACTAATCTATAACACTTCGTTTCTTGATGAATACGAGTGTTCTTCTCTTGCACTTGATAGAAGAATGAAGAAGGTAGAAGCTAAGATTTGATCACTTGAAACAAGATTAAACTATGTTAGTGATTAAGAGATTTAGAGAGAGAAAGAAGGATTTAGAGAGAAAAAGTTATCTAAAAAATCTGTGCTAAGAGGTGTGTTTTTCTACAGAGAATAGTGCAATATTTATAGCCAGGAAAATCCAACGTCTATTGTGGGCGGTTTTGGTGGTCCCAGATATATCTAAGGGCCATCTTGCCTATCAGGGGTCGCTCCTAGGTAGACGCTCTCTTTTTTGTATTTTAGTAGAGAAGGTTAAATCTAGTGTGGAGCCTTCCATTTTGGAGGGAAACCCATATTTGATTTTTTACAATTAAATATAACATTTCTTTTATATTAAGAAAATATTTTGTATATTTTTATTTTTGTAAAAATACTCTTGTAGAAATGTAATGGTTCATAAAAAATAATTTCTTGATCACTAATCATGTTTAATGATTTGTTTATTCATACCTTAAGTGATTTACGTCGAAATGGAAATTTACGATTAATAACACATAAACGTTTATTTTTATCGTAGACGTTTTTACATTTTCAAAACGTAGAGAAGTCGAAAAATATAAATAAGAATTTTTGGCATTATTTATATTAACACTAAGTTCAACATGTGTGCCTAATAAGAGGACTAATATGATCTAAACCACCCTAAATACTACCAAAACTCAGAGATCAATGACAGACAATAAGGATATCTAATTCAAACAATAAATAGACAAGAAACAATCATAACATCAGTAAATTCGTAACTAGGCCAGCACTAGAAGTGCTTAGCCACTCATAGTAACAACATAGTAAGAAAAAATGAAAGAGATCTTGGATTGAAACATCATAATTCTTACAGGATGTGTTTATGAATGATTAATACAAAAAGTAAGTAAAGTGATTTCTCCCTTGGACTAGTGATGGAATTCTTCGACCTATGGAGGCTTGTGTCGCCCCTTGGTACTCTGGTGGAAGGGCTGATGTCGAATATGCATATGAGGGCTCTATTTAAAGTTTCAAATTAATTACGGCGTAATTGATAAATCATTTTTCTGATAAAAATGAGTATTCACTCGACTACTTTTCGTAAACGTTTTATAAAATTTATTTAAAACGTTTATTATTTATTTTGTATATTTCCGATAAACTTGTCCGTAAAATGATCCTTTTACTCGAATATTTGCGTCTTCAACAAACGTCACTGAATAAAATGTTAAATAATTTATTAAATATTCTTATTTAATAAAACGTGATAATTAAATGTAATTTAATTATTTTTGTGTCGGTACTCGTTCTTGATTCTAAAATTTTGCGAGGGCATTTCAGTCACCTTCTGACTGTTTCCAGGTCTCAGTCAAAACTAAAAAGTTGTCAGGAATATCATTTCACATCAAATTGCTTTAGAGTCCGAGTCGTGAATACGCGATTTAGATGATCGTTCTTATAAGTCAAGCCAGACCCAAAAAGTCAAAGGGTAAAATCGTCATTCAAAATTCGAAAATTCTCGGATGTTACATGTAGTGTGTGCGTTTTGTCTCAACACATACACTCTTCCCATCTCATTTTCACCTTCAACTCTAATAATATGGCTTTACATCTTTTTCACTTTACACAGCCTCCAGATCTTCTTTTAATCCCCTGTTCATATGTCATTTATGATCTACAATAACACACACACAAAGGCTCCCATTGATGTTTTCTGAGAATAGTATTGAAGGTTAACACACACAAACTTTCCAGCAGTGTTTTCTGGGTGGTGACATCATAGCAGCAGATTCAAGAATCAAGATAGAGAAGAAGAATCATGCTAACACTCATATTTGCATGTACGTTTTTTTAAATTTTAAATATCGATAATGATTGAATTAAGGTTTTAATTGAAAATTAGGTTTTGTGTTAGATGAAAATGAAATTTAGGTTTTTTCGATTGGTTTGTTTTGATGTGACTTTTGGTTTAATCTGAATTTTATTTGTTTTTGTTGATATACTTATGCAGGATGAGGAGGAAGAATGGGGATTTGGGTTACTTTAAAACATGTCTTTGGCAATAAGCACCGGTAAGATTACAATTTTAGGGGTTTTTTTTTGTAAGATTTTGATTTTTGATTTTAAGTATGTGTTTGTTGTGGTTATGCAGAAAGAATGTTGTGGGTTTGTTTATACAGATAAGACAATTTCTTAAATTTGTTGCGGATATGGATATAAAGTTTTTTTAATTTGTTCATGTTTTGTGTTACTATTTGTTTAGGAAAGCATGACGAGTTCGAGTTTTCTTGAAGCGTCTTTGGTGTTGTCGGTTTTTAATGGAGGAGAAAGGTATTACTACTTTTACATCTAATTTGGTTTTTATTTGTGTTGTAACAATTCATATTTTTCACATCTTGTTACGTCAATAAATATTCAACTATTTATTTTAAACTTCTACGTGTTTGCTTTTAATTTTTATCGTTAACTTAAATCGCGTAAACTAAAAATCAAAAATCAACGTAAACGGGCACCAAACAAATTAAAATTTACGTCAAGCAAGTAATATTTACGAAAGTAATAATCAACTTTTTATATTTTATTTTTATTGGTCACATAAAACGTTTATGTTTCGCAATTAAATACATTTAGGCATACCCGGAAGCACCAATACCTATCTATACTCAACCAAATACCCACAATTATACCCAATATCCAAAAAATTTATATATTAACATATATACACATACATAACCGGATCTATGTAGATGGAACACAAAGAGATATTTATTTTTTGGCTTTTGTAAACCAACACATGTTAATAAACTTCTACAAGCAACATTCACTAACTTCTTACACTAGTTATGACATCAAGTAACCTTCCATCCTTTCTTACACCAAAACCGTACCTTTCTTACACCTTAGTCATTCAAGCCCTAACCATGGTTAAGTTAAGTGACCTTAGCTAGTTACATCTTGCTATAAAAGGCACCCTATTTGCAAGTAAACTTCACTTATCATTTCACTAGCCAAAAATCAAATAAATCCTCTCCCTTTGTGTTCTTGGACCACGGCTCACAAACACAACCCATATACATTTTTAGTTTTTGATTTTACAAGTATTCCAAGTGTTTAGGTTCATTTTTAGGCATATCTAAGGTGTATTGGAAGCTTGGTTTAGTATTTAAAAGGAGTAATCAAGAAAAGTTCAAGATTAGGGTTTCTTGGAAAATTAGGGTTTTCTAGTCTTGGAAGCTTGGGTTTTGATTCTAAACTAGGGTTTAAAACTTGTTTCTCTTCATCATACATCATCTTAAGGTCATCTAAAAACCCTACACTTTTTACATTTATGATTTATGTATATATAATATTTATATAGTAAATCACCATCTAGGAAACATATTAACAAGTAAAATGGATTTTTACTCTTGATCATGGTTTGATATACTTTTTCATATGTTATATTGATGTTGGAATGAAAGTATAAACATTATATAAGTGTTGGTTAATTTATAAAAAGTATATATAAATTAATGGTCTAAAAGTTTACTTATTAAGTTTATAAGTAAAAAAATGCAAGGACGTGTTATTCTTGGACAAGATCATTGGATAAATATTAGGGGACTATAAATATACACAAGTTAGTGTATTAATCATGAGAAAAGACTTGGAATTATTTATTGGGCATAAAACAAGTTTATATAATTAAATACATATGTTATCAAAAGTTTTTGTTTTAAATTCGAAAATAAAGTATTTATTTTATATTTTATTAAAATACTACATGTTATAAGGATAGTAGGCATATAAGAAACTTGAAAAACAGAGCTATAACGAAAAAGTTATGTTATTTGCAAGTTTACGATAATTAAATATATAAAAAGTGTTTTTATAAAAGTAATTTTATAAAAATAGGTTACTGTTCACATTAGAAACTTTTTGGAAAATATCTTACTTAGATAGGACTTTTAATTTCGAAGACGTGCTCGAAAGAATCACTAAAATCGGAGTTAAAACGAATAAGATATGACTTTTACGAGATTTCGATAATTAAATTTATAAAAATAATTTTATAAATAATCATGAACAGTAAAAACTACTGTTCACCAGTGGGTTAAAAATATTAAAATGTAATATTTTGATACATCTTCTTAATACGAAAGCGTGGACATAAAGAACGTACAAACCGGACTTAAAACGAGAAAGATACGCAATATTTTATACTTGTGCACTATTTTCTGACATGAATAGTGTTGGTTCGTTTTTAATAAAAAAAATTGCGAAATATTTTAGAATCACTTAAATAATATTTATACATGTTTTGAACTTTATAAATATTATTTTACAAAGGCGATTGAACTATTTATACGATTATACGAGTACAAATACATGGTTATTATTTATCAAATGCGATTTAAATATTATTCCACGAATACAATTAGATGGTGATGTAGCTATATAGAATTATATACAGTATTAGTTATTCAAAGTACTTAGTACTCATACGACCTAAAATTAATTAGGTTGCATTCGGACGTTTACGTGACGCATTTTCATTCTGTGATTTACATTGTTGATTCATTCACTCAAGGTGAGTTTATAGCCCCTCTTTCACTTGTTTTACAATTACTTTACAAATCTCGGGGGAGAATCCATGCTTGTTACAACTTGTTTACATATTCATGTACAATCTCTTTTGCATACTCTTATAGATTACTTGATACATACTTGATTTTGTAACTTGGTTACAAACTCGTTTACATACTCATTACAACTCGTTACAACTTTGTTATACACTCATTTGCATATCTCACGGTGAGATACAATACTTGTTTTTACTTATGGACGCAACAACTATACTTTACTCTTATGATTACGGATTAGCTTAAGTTGCATGAACTGTAAATTACTCGGAGGGTAAGCGCGAATGTTATAAAATAGATCTATTCGGGATTGACAATCCCCGTTTGGGTGATTAGCTATCACTGGAAACGAACATTATACCATGTCCGAGCACGATTGGATTGGTGTCTATAGGGCCAACAACTACATACTCATGAACTCTTATTGTGCCTTGAATAAAGTGGCATACATACAAGTTTACGCCGCAGTTTCATGAACTTAGGGGTGTAATCAAAATCACACATGGTGACTATTGTATTGGATACAATGGTCATGCATACTTTACAAACGCTTTGTTCCGACTATACTCAACTTTTTGTGACTATCGTATGAGATACAATAGTCATACACATCTTTGATTTCAATATTCATGCATACATTTTTGGTGACTATTATAACGATTGAAATGGTCATATACTCTTTACAAATCTTTGATCCAACATTTATATTAACAAAAATCTATGAACTCACCAACTTTATGTTGACACTTTTAAGCATGTTTTCTCAGGTGAATTAGATGCTTGACATACATGATGTGCATTGGAGTCTAGACTATACAAGATTACATACATGGGTTTCTACAAACAAATCTCGTTGTATTACTTTCAATATTTTCATTGTGATGTAATATGGGACAAGTGCTATAACAAGTTCAATTTTAATTAAATCAACGAGATTACTTTTCAAACGACTCATTTAGAGGTCGTTCTCTCATAGCTTATGCAATGTACTTATGAAGTAACGCTCCCGGACATAATTCTGATGCGACCCAATTTGGGGGTGTTACAGATTGGTATCTAGAGCCAAGGTTATAGAGAACCAGGTCAAATGTTTTGCTTGGACTATAACCGTTTTCAAACATTGCATCATATAAAATTTCTTTTCACGGGACATACATACACTAATTGTTCGCATTAGTTGGTCATACTAGATGCTTACATGATTAATATACGTGTTTATATTGCATTACGTATATTACTACTCATGAGTTATATATATATACTTATCTTCTCCTAAGTATATTTTACACTTGTTTATATAGGAGTTATCTATATAAATACTAGAACATTTTTCAATACATTACGAATAACATGATGGTCCAAAGACCCTTACACAACTTTAATATATTATCTCGCAACATTTCACCTTTGGAGCACGAATTTTAGAACTAGACTAATTTTATTACTCCTCTGATTTTGAAGATAATGGCACCAAAGAGAAGAGACACCACAACAACCACCACCACACCTGTCACCAATGCCCAACTTAAAGCACTGATCGACCAAGGCGTTGCTGATGCATTGGCAGCACGTGACGCTAACAGAAGCCGGAATGACGATGATAGCCATAATTCGGGAACGAGTAGTAGAAGGACAGAACGAACTGCTCGTGAGTGTACTTACATTGACTTTCTCAAATGTCAACCCATGAACTTCAAGGGTACTGAAGGAGTTGTTGGTCTAACTCAATGGTTTGAAAGAATGGAGACTGTCTTCAATATCAGTAACTGTGCAGTCGAGAACCAAGTTAAGTTTGTTACTTGCACCCTTCATGGTGTTGCCTTAACATGGTGGAAATCCCATGTGAAGACAGTTGGTCAGGATGCCGCTCACAGCATGCCTTGGAACACACTCATGAAAATGATGACTGCTAAGTACTGCCCTCGAAATGAAATCAAGAAATTGGAGATGGAGATCTAGGAGTTGAAGGTGAAGGGTGCTGACTTGGAAAGTTATACCCAATGCTTTCAGGAGTTGGCTTTGATGTACGGGAGGATGTTTCCTGAAGAGTTGGATAAGATGGAGAAGTATGTCGCTGGTTTGCCCGACATGATTCACGAAAGTGTGATGGCATCTAAGCCCAAGACAATGCAAGATGCAATTGAATTTACAACTGAACTGATGGACAAAAAGATCAGTACTCTTGCTAAACGTCAAGCTGAGAATAAGAGGAAACTTAATAACAACAACCAAGCTCAACAACAACCTCCCAAGAAGCAAGGTGTGGATATAGCTTATACCGCTGGGCCTGGTGAAAGGAAGAAGTACGCTGGAACTCTACCGTTGTGCAACAAGTGCAAGTTTCATCACAATGGCCAGTGCACTGTAAAGTGCGCAAACTGCAAGAGAGTTAGTCACTTGACCCGAGACTATAGGAGTTCTGCTGCTACTAACAATCAGAGAAACCCCACTTGCTATGAATGTGGGAATCAAGGGCATTACATGAGTGATTGCCCGAAATTAAAGAACCAAAACCATAAAAACCAAGCTGGAGGTACTGGAGCACGGAGAATGGTGCATGTTTTAGGAGGAGGAGAAACCAATCAAGACCTTAACGACATAGAGGATGATATCAATGCTTAGACTCCATTCCTTTAAGAATTCTTGTTATATTTTCTCTTAAATTTTCGTTGTGTTGTACGAATGATTTCCAATTTATCTATCAAATCAATGTGTTGTGAAAATTTCGTCAAATTTACTTTAATTATCTACTTATTTATATAAGCCACTCCCACGAATATTATGAAATTATAACATTATTTTGACGAAAGTGAGCATCACATCGTTAACCCTTAAATATACATAGCTTGATCACCTATGTATAATTCAGGAAGGACCATGCCCATGCTGAGAGTAGTCACCTTAAAACTTCTTGTCAAGAAATAATTTTCTAATTATATCAAGTTTGGTGTGCGTATTCACAAAAAGTATTTATCATAAGGAATCAAACTAATAATCATAATAACTGATTAAAACTCTTACACCACCTTACTATATAAAGACAAAAATATATTTTAACTGACACGTTAAGCTGAAGGGAATGAATAAGCCCACTAGAAGCCGAGCCTTGGTCGCAACAATAAATATTACACCAACTTCACTAATCTTGAATGCTCAAGTTAAAGCAATTTAAAAGGGGATGCAAACGAGTTGCTAAGCATGGTAACGAAATATTCAAAAGACATAAATAAAAATAACAAATAGATTTGTTGCCACAATATCCGTTTATTATCTTAGAAATAAGATTACATAAGGACATAAAAGAAATACAAGTTTTAATACAACCCTCCCCTAGCAATAGTATCTATTTCTTCCAAAGTAGATCCACGTCAATAGCGAGGATAATGATCGGCGCAAGAATTGCTAGAATAAAGGCCAGATACTGAAAATCTTCTTCGTATGGGTCGTAGGCAAGATAAATGCCGAGTGCTATCGCGCTCATCATCGCCAAGAGTGCAATGATATGCAACATTTTTTTTGAGGATTGGATAATAGAAAATTTAAGTGAAAGATTTAGTGTGGGGTGGAGAAATGAAGGATAAAAATTAGGTATTTAAAAAGGAGGGGTGACCGTTAGTCACTGTTCAGTGACTGTTGGAGTCACTGTTCATGACCGTTGGGGTCACTGTTCACTTATAATTTTTTTTTACCCACACCTCTTCATTAACCACTAGTACAAATCTGGGATTTCGTCACACATGCTATTTTTTGAACGGCCACACAGTCAGATATTTATGTAACTAAATGTACTATAATAAAATAAACAGCCACACTTGAACTCATTTTGTGTGACCATTTTGGAATTTCATTGTCACACATTTGAATATTTATGTGACTAGAGGCAACTGGTAATTTTTTGTTCATTATTTAGTCACTTATAATTTGGGACGTGTGACAGATACACATAAGTTTGAAACATTAGTCACACTATATATATACATATGTGATAAATATATGTCACACAATTGAACAGTGTGACCAAAATCCATATATGGTCACATGAAGTAATTGTGTATGTGGCTAAATCATATAGTCAAGTTTGTCACACATTATTTAAAAGTGACTGCTATTTTTTGCTGAATATTTAGCCACATATGAATTTGAAATGCGTGACAACTGAAAAGTAAGTTTGAAGCATTAGTCACGATATACATTTAAAAGTGACAAATATATGTCACACACTTGAACAGTGTGACCAAATGTCATATATGGTCACACTAAACCATAGACATACATGATTAAGTGTAACCAAAATTCGATACATATGGTCACGTAAGTTAATATGTGTGTCTAAAGTTTAGTGTGTGTTTGCTTGCCAAAACCTAATGTGTATAGTCACATTTAATTGTAGCATGATCATGTGACTATAGGCTTTACAATAGTCACACCATATCACAAATGTGTATCTAAATTATGTTTATGGCCACATTATAAGGGTATTATATGTGACCAATACATTCAAAATAGTCACATTGTGAAATATTCATGTGACTATTATTTATAGCAAAATGTGAACTCAGTTATCATTAACCTTGATATTAGTCACATTGAGTGTTTGTGTGACTAAATTCAAGATGTTATATATGGTCACATGAAGTATTTATTTAGGTGTCTAAATCATAGAGTCATATTTTGTCACACATTATTTAAGTGTAGTCACAATTCGATACATATGGTCACACATTTCTGATAACTTATGTAATTTTGAGGGGTTAGATATGGGATTTTATAGTCTATCTAGTTTGAGTCTAATTTGATATTCACTGCATGAATTGAGTTCAGACTATTAGTTTGAGTCTAATTTGATATTCAATGCATATATAAATATACTCGTATCTGCTTCATTTGCCCCAATCGATAAAGTCATCAAAACAAAACCCTATATCATCTTCACCCCTGATCAAAAAACCACAACTGATAAAAAAACCATTTGACTTTAATTTAAACACTTAATTCATCCATGGCATCATCATGTTGCAGTTCGAATGTCACACCCACTCCCGTTTTGGATGAGATCATTGCTCTTAGTGGTGAGACAGAGATACCGAAGGTGATGAAGATTTTCTTTGAGCAACAGATTGCTGAGGAGGAGGCTTTTACAAAATATATTCGTGATAAGATTGCTGATGTTAAGGCTAGTCTAACAAGGGTGCGTACAGCGATTCGTGAGATGGAGAGCAAGAGTGACAAAGATGCTTGGAAGGATGCTATTGATTGTTTTAAGGAAACTAAGGATAGGTTGGAGCTTAAGCTGTCTCGTTTGACCCAGCTTGCGGACGAAAATTTTGATGGTGTTAAGGAGCTAAAAGTTCATTCTGCTATAATGGATTTGTGTGAATAAGATTAGGTGTGATGGGTTTGGGGTTTTGTGCATATGTTTGTGTTTTTTGCGGATGAAGCTGGTTGGAGCTGGTTGGGTATATATGTGGGCGTGTAGTATGCCCAGGTTTATTTAGTTATAATCTTTAACTTACTGTCAATCTAAGCATCTTTTGTAGTTCTATTCACTTGAAATGAATATGTAATGGATGGTTAAATGGAATGGAAATTTATATTCTATGGTCATCTTAAATTGTTCTTCATTTTATACATTATGCTAGTTTTTTTACTGTTCTCGAGCCCACTTATAAATCATTATGAGTTTTTTAATTGCAGGGATAGATCAAGTTTCCAAATATATATCTGATGAATGGGAAAAGGCTTCTACTGTTGTAGCTAAGCAACACCAAAATGATGAATTTTTTAGGAGAAGCGTTGTTGGAAGCTAAAAATGATGCTGATCTTTGGGAAGCGCCACTTGGGGCTGTGGGATTCTCTGCTGTAGGATGGTAACGATTGCCCTGGGATATAATTTGTAAGTTCCTCATAGTTTCTTCAAACTTTTGCACTTTTTACAAGTCTATCAGCATTCCATAAGATAATTTTTTTGTGGTTTTAGGGTAGAAGAGTTAACGTGTTATAGCTTCATAGGAATATTTAGTTATATATTGTTGAACTTATTGATTATATCTTTACAGAATTCATGTTTCTTGCAACAAACAAGCTGATTTCTAGGTAATTTTTTCAATCATATGCACAAACATACTTACATTAGAATAAAATAGGCACAAATAGATAAAGGGGTGTGGTTTCTATTAAACTTATTTAGTGCCCATTATCCTAATTATAAATGAAACTGAAAGGAAAGCTTTAGCTTGCACTATTTTTAAAGTAGTTAATACCTTTTATTCTTAGGTCAAGCATTACCAGAAAGGGCCTCAGGTCAGACCAGATGCACAGTGAACTAAGGAAAACATATCTTGATTGAAGAATTTACTGAAGAATACAAACAATGTAACCAACTTGATATTTGTAGCCAATCAAATCATACTCTTGAGTTTTCTGTGTATCTCATATTTAAGTTTTATTGCAGGCAGAAGAAAATGAAAAGAAAGGGAAGCTACGTGTTGAAGTGGAGGACTATAAGGCAAAGAGGTTTGAACAAACTTTCCTCATGGGTATCAATTCATGACTGGACAAAAAGGCACTTAATGTTGCTTTTTCTATGTGTACAGAGTGGAGGTACTCAAGGAAATGCTATGGGTGTAGCCGCTTGAGTTTTGAAATCAACTTGTGGCTGAGATGAACAACATGTTACCCAAGAAGACTTGAGTTTGAATCAATTTTGACCGAGATAAACATGTCACCCAAGAAGACCATGTCCATCATTGGACGTTAGTGCTGCTAACATGCCAACATCATTGATCATGCACTTTTGAGCCTTGGTTTTCTTGATCAGTAGGGAAAGGATTATGATAGCGGTTTAGAAGTGTGGTTGGCAACTCTCATTTTCGTTGTTTGATGAACAAAGGAGGTGACATTTTGAAGGAAGACCAGTTGATACCACCGAAAAGGAAACAAATTAAGAATAAAGGACTTCTACAGAACAAGAAAATGTAAGTGAAACAAAGAATTATGTGGAATACCAGAGGCTGAGTGGCATCGAATATGTTAAATGTAACATGATATTAAAGCAAATGTAAGTGACCAATGCTTTTTGCCATCAGTTATGATTTCTATTATGTATTTACGTGATTATCATATAACTAAAAGTACATGCTAAGATAACATTTGACTGACATGAATGTTTTCTTTATAGATAATAACAAGATAGCTGTGGAGAAGAATGCTTTCTTTGAAGCTCATTACAAGAAATTTGATGGCTTAAAAATCGGCTTCAATCAGGCCGCATGAAGAATATACTAATGATGCTTCCATAAGGCCTAAGTACCATGCTAAAGAAAGAGTTTCTGGGACAACTCATGGCACTCATCACCAAAACTTCTTACATATCACTACCCATAATGCTCAAGAATGGATAGAAACTTTTGTAAGGTACATGTTAATTGTCATTATTTCTATCAACCATAACGTAACATGTTTCTTATGAGTTGTGGTAATGAACTGGTCGGGATAGGTGGGTTGAGTAATGGGTTACCATAGGTTTAGTATCAAACATGTGATTTTTACATATATGGTTGCAAATGGTGTAACAAAAATGAAACAACAATCCATGTTTTTCATTAATGGTCATGGTGTCAATAATCATGGATAACTCTAAGTTATTTGATTTTTTAAAATATTCAAAATTGTAATGGAAACAGTTTGTTATAATGTCATTGGTTGTTACTGAGGTGTCTTAATCTTTAATGAGATGTATTTGCGCCAACCGTATGTGTATCCGTATAATTTATCTTTTGTTCTGCTACTATTAGGATATAATTAGGTACTATAATTTTGCATCATATGCGCAGCCCACATGATCTGTAGTACAACTACTATTAGGAATATAAATTATTTTTTCCACAAGCTATACTTCATTGCTATTCGCCCACTGTGATAACTATTGTTCACGTTAACAGCTTCATTATAAACATTAAAGGTAAATAGCCGCAAATTCCAGTTATTGAGTGTTAACTTTATTTTGCTGCCTCTGTCGCACCGCGGGGTAATTCACTAGTTATGTTATACATGCCCACTGATTATACATGCCTACTGATTTTGCCTTTTGAAATGAGTTCGTTGTTATAATCACTCTCCATACACGCGTCGATAATATATTAGGATCATATTTAGCATTTTAGCCTTTGTTTAACTGCTTACAAATCTTCTGTTTGCGTGACTCATTCAGGCTATTATGGGAAAGTTAGCAGACAAGGGAGACAAGATTAAAAATTAGATTAGTGAGTTGAATTTAGAGCTTTGCAGGCTTCAAACATCGAACAATCGTTCATTTGTACTACCATCCCAAGTATCTCTTCTGGAAGCCGTTTTTAGAAACATTAGTGGTGTTTACACAACAGATTTTCCGGATACACCACCTTTGGTAGTCGATTACACAAACATCAGCAACAGTTTCGATGAGAGCGACCTTTTGTTTGCACCTAAGCTAACAAGTGTGAAGAGAGTCAGGTTTAATGCTACAGTTCAACGCTTCCCTGTATTGTTGTGATTGCTACCCTATTTCGATTACAGATTAATGTTGTACATAAATTGCATGCTAATATACGAAAAAAGATAACCAAGGAGGAAAGGAAAGCTTTAATCAAAGCAGGAAGAGAGGACAGTGTGAAGTACCAATCAAAGGCTGCTGTCAAGCAAAAAAAGGTGCATTTTCATATCTCTTTGCTGTTTCCTGCATTTCCGTGTATCATTGTGTCCCCTATGGATTTTGCTTTTCCTTAAACCTCTTTTAAAATTAGTGCTGCCTTTGTACTAATCCTTGCAAATTAGTGTTGCCTTTGTACTACTCCTTGAAAATTAGTGCTGCCTTTGAAAATTAGTACTGCTCGCTGCCAATACAACATTAGTACTGCTCCTTGAAATTTAGTGCTGTCTTTGAAAATTAGTGTTGCCTTTGTACTGCTCCTTGAAAATTAGTGTTGCCTTTGAAAATTAGTAGTGCTGCCTTTGAAAATTAGTACTGCTCGCTGCCAATACAACATTAGTACTGCTGCCTTTCGTGATATATAGGCCTTTCATCATACCATATGTGATATAACACAAGTATATCTGTGTATGAAATTCTTGAACTGTAGGATCCCGTTAACACTTCACTTCATACAATCGATCACGAAATCGGAACTAGAAATGAGAAAGAAAGATTGAGTTGTTTAGAGAGAGAAATGAGAGAAAAATAGAAAAGATATTATTTTGATATTTTCAACAACTAACTTTTTCGAGTGGAAAAGTTCCTTATATACCCCGACACGTAAAAGTGACGCGCGGGATATTTAACTAAGACCCGGGCTCGGGTTTTGCTTGAGATTAAACCCAAAACATATACAATATTAGATTATCTATCGAGCCCGATTCCCGATATTATCCTATTACAACATTAACTAATTAAAGACCGAAGCTCCATCGTAGAGTGACTGAACTTCCTTGTTCGACTCAATAAATTGAGGCTAACAATCTCCCCCGAAGTGAGGTCTTGAACACGGGAACGAGCTTCCTTTATTGACTTAATAAAATTAAGGCTAACAATCTCCCCCGAAGTGAGTTCATTGATGACACTCCTTCATGAGATCAGTGAGATTGCTTTTGTCGTTTAAGCTCGAGTGTTCTTGGTCTTTCTCTTTGTTATCTGTTGTAGGCTTGTTCCTTCATGCTTTGTGATCTTGACTTTGAGCCTTTGTCATTGTCTTTATCGTCTTTGCCATCTTGCGATCTTATGTCTTTGACCAACATGCTCATACTTTTGCATTATCTTGAAAGCTTCAAATCAGAGTTACGGAGGTCTTGTGTCTTTTAAAAACACTTGAGCTTTCTAGATAGTATGTCTTCGTAGATTGAGCATTTGAATGGGATTGAGGTTGTCGTTACCACCGTTTGACCTGCAGGTTTACGTTAGTGATAAACGAGAAAATTGATTTGAAAATCAATCGACGTGTCACTCGTTAAAGAGTTTTTGTAACACATCGAGAGTGTCATGTTTTTATCAAAATTCATCAACCGTCAATTCATTTACTGGACCAAATCGATATCCAGTTGTCACAAGTTTGATTCATATAGAATCTCGCAAGTCACCTACCAAGAGCTTGTTTGATGTTGGCTCAAGCAGGATTTCCATCTTCATTGTGAATACATTAGTATCACTCGGATGTTCTGGCAAATATCACAATGATATTGCGTAGGACTCTTGTTAAACAAGATTGTGAAACCTGATGATGTTCAACAAGTGTTTGAAATGAATGTGTCCTAACGAGATTTTGATTGATCTCTTGGCTCTAGACTCGATTAGTGCATTTTGGTTTTAGTACTCGGAGGCTGGAGCATATTGCCACCTATTCAATATCAACGATCTCGGAATGAGATGTCAATAGATAACGTGTGTATCTCCGTGACAAATGAGACAAGTTTCTGTTGAGAGAAACCCAAATGGCTGAGAAGGGTTGTGCATTGCATCACTGGGTCCATGATGTCGTTTTCAATGTCAGCAATCAACTTGTGATTCTGACAGCATATGTATTGACCCGGTTTCTGCCTTAAGTTGTGTGGAGGGCTTCTTTCTTTAGACCCTTTATCCATACATTTCTTTTTAATTCTTCAACGCCTTCAATGCTTACCAAGACGTCATTACTAACACCTTGTTGTGATTGTTCCAGTGTTAACTCAATCTTAGTCGGCATTATTCCCATATACATTCATCTCCAATCATACCTAAGGACTGCTATTTCTAACTTTGAATTATCCTTGGGTAGATCCTCCGGTTCTGGTTGGATCATAGGATTGATTCCTAACCTAACCACCTTATGACTTCAGATTCGTCGTGAAATTAAGATGTTGTTGGGTATAAGATCGAACCATAAAACCTTTTCTTCATCACATTGAGTCGAATAGATCATATTTTAATTACATTTTCTCCTCTTATTTTAAATAATAAACACTTAGTTTTTGAAATACCTTGTGATTAAAATATGTCTTGAAAAATCTGTGGGAGAAAATATGGTCAGCATGAATGGTTTGGAACATTTTGATAATGTTTTGAATACATAAGAATGGTCGTTGATGATGTATCCAAGAACATTAAAACGTTCTCAAGAATAGGACCAATTGAAAAATTGTTGTCTTTTGAAAACATTGTGAGGGTTGGAGTGTTGAACACACAATTTTGAAAGATTATGAATTGTCATCGAGAAATTCTTGAAAAATTGTGTTCAACTTTTTGAAAAACCAAATGTTAGAGGACTTCTCTTCTAACGCGAAGGGTAAGCGTACTGAAACGTACACTATCCTTTTTCTTGAGCTAAAAACATTGAATGTCTTGTAAGAACAGCTCAAGACCGAGAAACGTTAATTTTCTCGTTGGGAGGATAAGTTATAAACCTTCCTTTATTTGAAGTCTGGGTTATGTACTGACATTTGCACATAAGCCATCTAGAAAATTAGAAATGACATGTTTTGAAACTATTTGCAACTCTCGCTCGAACTTCATTTACACACCCGTGTCAATGTTAATCGACATTTCTAAGCACGTAAATGTTATCGATTCCAAGAGACATGTCGAGAAGATTTTTTTTGGAAATTTTCTATTTTTCAGATTTTGTATTTGTATATATATACCTGTTGTCCTCAGCATTGCTATGTGAAGGTGGAATATTAATTCCAACTCTTGTCGTGATGTAGCTGTCTTGACTGCTAGAGGAACAACTTTTGGAACCAGCTTTGAACTTGACTGTTCATTGCTGTGGTCTTGAATTCCGAGTTTTAAACGGTTATGAACAGAAGTCATTTGATGAAGAACGAGGCCTGAACTGATGTGAACAGACGTCATCACCATGAAGACCGAGGCTTGATCTGCTGCGATCAAACGTCTTTTAACATTGATGACCGAGGCTTGAACTGTTGTGTTCAAACGTCATTTGAAAGATTTCATCTTTTGTGAAACCATTCTGGCACTGGTTTCTTAGATATCAAAAATTTCAGCAACCACACTCTGAGATTTTCCTGCTTTTCATTGTGTAGTGCATCTGCATTTAGGTCAATTCGTTGTTGCTTTTGACCATTGAATGACGTACCTGCACTTAAACCCAGAGTTTGTTTGCATGCATGAATATGAGGGATATCTACTATTGAACCATGCGCGGGTTCACTGTTAACCTTGTTTGTGCTAAAGGCGAATATCTTTCCAGTAGGAACCCATCTAAGACCAATCGTCTTGAAAATTCTACCCGTCGGTTTCCAGCTAAGACAAGATCTAGGAGTCATTGTTTTCTCAGGGACAGTGGTAGTCTTTTTGTTTGAGAACCTATGTCCTGTTGGGATCTGTCTTTCTGGTTTCTTAGATGCACTTGACTTTGCTACGGGCATATATCTCTTTGTTGTCTTATGGGATTTTGCATCCTTATTCTGTCAGGGCACGAGGATTTTAACCTTGAGAGGTATTCTAAGACGCATTATCATGATTTGCATGTAAGGACTTTTTGCATGTAGGACATTGCAAGTCGTGTATTTGAACTTCAAGAATGGCTTTTGTTTTTTTTTTCCTATGTTCTACTAAGTGAACATCTTTGTTTGATAACCACGATACTCATTGATGCTTTCCAATTCCTAGGGTTTGGGTTGCAACCATAAGCAGTGTTGTGGTAATCTAGCAGGATCAATCATACTTGTTTTCCTTTCACTTCTTTGTCTTTCTTGAAGTTGTGTACTTTTCTTTGCTTTCTTAGGCTTGTGTATGAACCATGGCTTTTGAGCCTACTATTTCTCTTTGTTGAACTGATGTGACACATGCTTTGGGCAATTCCTAGAGGGGCCAGGTGCAATCACATTGGTGTTTCGAACTGCTTGTTTTCTAATCTGAGGCAAATTCTGTTGAGTGACTTGTTTAAACAAACCATCCGACACATTAGTTTTATTAACCGACTGTTTCGTTTGAAAACTTCTCATTTCAGGAGAATTTGAAAAAGGAGTCGGTTTTCCTAAAACTGATGGTTTTGGAATTCGTTTGTAAGATCCCGTTAACACTTCACTTCATACAATCGATCACGAAATCGGAACTAGAAATGAGAAAGAAAGATTGAGTTGTTTAGAGAGAGAAAGAGGAGAGAGAAATGAGAGAAAAATAGAAAAGATATTATTTTGATATTTTCAACAACTAACTTTTCCGAGTGGAAAAGTTCCTTATATACCCCGACACGTAAAAGTGACGCGCGGGATATTTAACTAAGACCCGGGCTCGGGTTTTGCTTGGGATTAAACCCAAAACATATACAATATTAGATTATCTATCGAGCCCGATTCCCGATATTATCCTATTACAACATTAACTAATTAAAGACCGAAGCTCCATCGTAGAGTGACTGAACTTCCTTGTTCGACTCAATAAATTGAGGCTAACATTAACATGTAAAATGGATTTTTACTTTTGATCATGGTTTGATATACTTTTTTATATGCTATATTGATGTTAAAAACATGTTGGAATGAAAGTATATACATTATACAAGTATTGTTTAATTTATACAAGTATATATAAATTAAGGGTTTAAAAGATTACTTATTAATTTTATGGATAAATAAATGTAAGCACTTGATATTCTTGGACAAATGATGGACTAAAGGACCTAAATTATATGAGACTTGTAGTATAAAATGTGGTAGAGGACTTGTAGCAAACCAACTAAGCTAAAAACTTATAAAAAACAAGTTTTAAACACATTTTAACTAAAATATTAAAACTTACTGTTTTAATTACGAAAATAAAGTATTTATTTTATATTTTTATAAAATACTACAAGTTACAACGATCGTAGGTATATAGAGAACTCGAAAATCCGAGTACTTTAGTTAGATAAAACTTTTAATTACGAAGACGTGTTCGAAAGAATCACTAAAATCAGAGTTAAAACGAATAAGATATGACTTTTACGAGGTTACGACGATTAATTTTATAAAAATAGTTTTATAAAATATACATGAATAGTAAAAGTACTGTTCATTAGAGGACTAAAAAGTTATAAATTTGGTATTTTGATAAATCTTCTTAATACAAAAGCGTGGACATAAAGAACGTACGAAACTGATTTAAAACGAGAAAGATGCGCACTATTTTATACTTGTGCACTATTTTCTGGCGTGAATAGTGTTGGTTTGTTTTTTAAAAAAAATTGCGAAACATTTTAGAATCACTTAAATAATATTTATACATGTTTTAAACTTTATAAATATTATTTTACAAAGGCGATTGAATTATTTATACGACTATACGAGTACAAATACATAGTTATTATTTATCAAATGCGATTTAAATATTATTTCACAAATACAATTAGATGATGATGTAACTATATAGAATTATATACAATATTAGTTATTCAAAGTACTTAGTACTCATGCGACCTAAAATTAATTAGGTTGCATTCGAACATTTACGTGACGCATTTTCAGTCTGTGATTTACATAGTTGATTCATTCACTCAAGGTGAGTTTATAGCCCCTTTTTCACTTGTTTTACAATTACTTTACAAATCTCGGGGGAGAATCCATGTTGTTACAACTTGTTTACATATTCATATACAATCTCTTTTGCATACTCTTATAGATTACTTGTTACATACTTGATTTCGTAACTTGGTTACAAACTCGTTTACATACTCGTTACAAACTCGTTACAATTTTGTTATACACTCATTTGCTTATCTCATGGTGAGATACAATACTTGTTTTTTACTTATGGACGCAACAACTATGCTTTACTCTTATGATTACGGATTAACTTAAGTTGCATGAACTGTAAATTACTCCGAGTGTAAGCGCGAATGTTATAAAATAGATCTATTTGGGATTGACGATCCCCGTTCGGGTGATTAGCTATCACTGGAAACGAACGTTATACCATGTCGGATCACAATTGGATTGGTGTCTATAGGGCCAACAACTACATACTCATGAACTCTTACTGTGCCTTGAATAAAGTGGCATACATATAAGTCTACGTCGCAGTTTCATGAACTTAGGCGTGCAATTGTAATCACATATGGTGACTATTGTATTGAATACAATGGTCATGCATACTTTACAAACGCTTTGTTCCAACTATACTCAACTTTTTTGTGACAATCGTATGGGATACAATAGTCATACACATATTTGATTTCAATATTCATGCATACATTTTTGGTGACTATTATAACGATTGAAATGGTCATATACTCTTTACAAATCTTTGATCCAACATTTACATTTACAAAAATCTATGAAATCACCAACTTTATGTTGACACTTTTAAGCATGTTTTTCTTAGGTGAATTAGATGCTTGACATACATGATGTGCATTGGAGTCTAGACTATACAAGATTTCATACATGGGTTTCTACAAACAAATCTCGTTGTATTACTTTTAAGACTTTCATTGTGATCTAATATGCGACAAGTTCTTTAACAAGTTTAATTTCAATTAAATCAACGAGATTATTTTTCAAACGACTGATTTAGAGGTCGTTCTCTCATAGCTTGTGCAATGTACTTATGTTGTAATGCTCCCGTATATAATTCCACTGTGACCCAATTTGGGGGTGTTACAGATATCTCAATGAAGAGGTATACATGGAGCAACCTGAGGGTTTTGTTAATCAGAAATTTCTAAACCGAGTATGCAAGCTAAAGCGTTTCATTTATAGACTTAAGCAAGCATCTAGGCAATAGAATAAACGATTTGATGATGAAATTAAGAAATTTGGATTCAGTCAAAATCGTGATGAGCCATGTGTATATGTAAAAGCTAGTGGGAGTTATGTCACTTTCCTAATCTTGTATGTCGATGACATATTAATCATGGGAAACAATATTCCAATGTTACAAGAAGTAAAATCCTATCTTGGAAGATGTTTTGCTATGAAAGATATGGGAGAAGCTGCATATATTCTTGGAATCAAGCTCTATCGAGATAGATCAAAGGGATTAATTGGTTTATTTCAAAGTGCTTACATTGAGAAAATCTTGAAAAGATTTTACGTGGAAAATTCCAAACGTGGAACGATCCCAATGCAAGAAAAGCTAAAATTAAGTAAATCACAAGGTGCGTCAGCATCTGTTGAAATACAGCGCATGCAAAATATCCCATACTCCTTGGCTGTTGGATCAATTATGTATGTTGTGAGATGTACTCGTCCTGATGTTGTGTTCTCTCAGAACATAACAAGTCGATTTCAACATAATCTAGGTGAACTTCACTGGACTACTGTTAAGAACATTTTGAAGTATCTTCGCAATACTAAGGATATGTTTCTTGTTTACGGAGGTGATAGGAAACGAGAGCTCAGGGTTTCTTGCTACACTGACGCTGGATATCTGACAGATGCTAACGAGATGAAGTCTCAGACTGGATATGTATTCGTTTTAAATGGAGGTGCTGTTGACTGTAAAAGCACAAAGCAAAGTATTTTTGCAACCTCATCTACAGATGCTGAATATATCGCTGCTTTTGATGCATCGAAAAAGGCTGTATGGATTCGCAAATTCATTTATGGGCTTGGTGTGTTCCCAGAATTGAAGAACCCATAAATATGTATTGTGATAATACTGAAGCCATAACAATAGCGAAAGATCATGAAGTCACTAAAGGTGCAAGACATTTTCGCGTAAAAGTTAACTATCTTCGAGAAACCATAGAAATGGGTGATGTGAGGATAGAAAAAGTTGACACAGATGACAACTTAGCTGACCCTTTTACGAAGGCTTTAGCATTTCCTAAGCATTCTGAATTGACTAAGAAAATAGGAATGATACCAGCTAGTAGTCTCATGTAAATCCGTGTTTATTAGTATTTGGATAATTTGGAATTGTAAGACGGTTTTTATTTTCTGATGAATAAAGATACTTGATGTTTGTTTTCATTCATATAATAAATGTTATTCTATATTTGCATGTTTAATCCATGAATGATTTATCATTCTAAATATGTCCATTGTCGGTTAACAATATGGGAATATTGTTACATAAGGCAAATGTGAGTGTTGGTTATATTCTTTTAATATACGGATCGTTCCCGCCAAACACATATGTATTCACAAGGGATGCATATTGGATACCTCAACCTTCAAATTTTTACTTTTGGATCCTCGTCATGAGTAATATATCAAAAATGATTTGAATAAGTCATCCTTTGACTTGAGATACAAGCAAGTTCTCTATGTGTGGATATCACTTTTTGAGTATAAGTCAAACATTATCCTGAATAAGGTAGTTATAAAGGCTATTCTTGGAAGTGATGTGAAGGAGCATCCACAACACTTGTAGTCAACAAAGAATTTGTTCCTCCACTTGATAAGTGCAGAAAGATACCATGGGCACTATCCAGAATTAATCAGATAATTGCATGGCCGTGTCCAAAGGGTAATATAAGATGATTCTTGATTACATTTGGTAAATCTGAATTATTTCTATAACGAGAAACATAATGTTAAACTATATGGAATGAGTTAGGATCCATATCCATGGTTTAACGGTACCTAGAACAAAGGGATGATAAAAGCAAGAAATAGACAACCAATATAAGCTGAGATTGTTCCTGAAACTTTATCTCAAGTATTTCTAATGTAAAGGTAATTGTGTGTGTTGCTATACGTTGCCAATTATCAGTATTGATGCAATCTGCTACTCGAACTTCTAAGTGGGAGCTGTTAGAATATGTTAGTTGGATCCGTGTTAAATACATTAGAAATACGTGAGCCTATTGGGGGCACACACACGGAGACTATGTTTTACTTTACGATATAATTTAAATAGTCGTTAATTTACGTTAATTGTTTAACTAGTTTAATGAATAGTTTAAATATAAAAACCGATGGACTAAACCAAACAAAACCCTATCCCAAGGGAGGCCAAGTTTGGCCGATTTCCCCTAGGTTCTAGAAGGGTGTGTTTGTTCGGCTAGAGTTAGAGGAGGAAAAGGAAACATAGTTTCCTTGGTGAACAAGAATAGGGTTTGGGCTTGTGCCTATATAAACACAACCCCTACACCTCATTCTTCATTCAATCAAATCCCAAAATCACTAGATACCTTTCGGTGCTCCCCCCTTTTCCCAAAACCCAAACCGAAAACCCTAAAACCCCTTTTAGGATTTTCGGTTCTCCCCTCAAAACCAAATTCGATCCAAAACCTTTAAGGTTTTCGGTTTTTCTTGTTTCTCCTTGTTTCGACGATTCAAGATTAATACGAGGTTTTTGTTTGGTGTTACCTTGCTCGGCGAACACATAAACCCAAACTTAGGGTTTCGGTTTGTATTGTTTTCGGTTCACCGAATTAGAGTAAACCCTAATTAGGGTTTGACGATTTTCGGTTCAAGGTTATTCGGTTTTACTTGGTTTTCGATTCAAGCTCAAGTGGTGCGTTTGGTTCGATTATACAACACAAGGTGTTTGGTTCTTGAAGTCAAGGCTAGACAACTTGGCATACTTTGTTGACGTGTTTGTGTGAGCAACCGTAGAGACAGTAATTTAACTGTTAACTCGTTTTCAGGATCTAAGGCCTAAAGGTTAGTTTACTTCCCTTTTATTATGTGTTAATCTTTGTGCTAAAACTAGATCCATTTCGCTGCGCACTCGTAGCTAACTTGGTTACCTAGTTTGTTAAATCCCAACATGGATTATCAATACTGCAAAACAAAATACATAAATTTTTAAAAAAAGTTGCGACTGTTTTCGCGATACGTTAAGATAGCTTGCAACCCACATATTAATTTGGCTTTTGATTATGTTTAAGCCCAAAACATGTAACTGATGAGAGTATGAGACACACTTGATACAGTTTAGACTCTACCTTGTTGGTATACTCTCGACCAATACTATTCTAAAGAGTCAAATACGTCCACTTTAACGCAATATCATATCAGCGTCTCATCTTTTTATATAATCGTACTCTTCAAGCTCTTCAAAGTTCAAATGCACATGACCTAAGAGGTTTAAGGTAATTAAGACTAATTCATGAGAGAAACCTATAACTAAAGGTATGCCAAAGCCATTTTTTCTTTATCACTCTTCTGACCTCCTTTTCTTCTTTTAACAGTATCTTTTTCTTCTACTTTCTATATCTTTCTCTCCACTAGCTTGGTCAAAAAGATTTATAAACCACACCAAAAAATTGTTTTTCTAAGTTAATACAACTAATAACATGATTACAACAGAAAACAATAAAACTTGCAATGTACAACTTATTGTGTCCAAAGTTTGAAAATCAATTAGTGGTGATGAAGGGAAGTTGTGTTTGATGATTATAAGCACATTTAGAGCAATCGGTACAGCTGAGCCATAGGCTCGTGCCATACTAACAGCCCAAAAACTTGCTGCGTCAACCATACCGTATGTGGCGCCATAGCCTCTCGCGCCATAGCTACCAGCCGGCGCCATAGCCCATTTCCTTTCTTTTTTTAATTTCTAGCCGTTTGCAACGGGTATATCACCCTTTTTTTGAATTTTCTAGCCGTTGGAGGCATCATAACACCCCTTTTTTACCCTCTAAAAATCATATAAATACCTCTTTATTCCTCCATATTTTACACACTCCTTTAATATATTTTATAACACAATATTCTCTACTTTTTATATTTTTTCTCTTCCAAAATGAATCTCAACTATCATTGGATAACTAATATGCTCAACGACCCTTCAAACCAAATTCCGGGCTCTTCTTCGGCTAATCCAAACCCGAACCCGAACCCCAACTTTCCCAACTTTAACCCGTTTAATCCCGATCACCAATTGCTCTTTCAACAATTCCAACTTCAACAACAAATGTCGCATACCAATCTTTCTCAACAACAAACCAGTAGTTCCCAACAACCATCTCAAGAAATTCAAGAAGAAGAAGACGAGACAGAACCAGTCCCAACTCCGACGTATAAGAAACCCGGTTCACGTGGGAAACGTGTCAAGACAATTGCTAAAAAAAGGTTAACCCGGAACAGCAACCCGAAACCGTCCGAGTTCGAAATTTTTGGAACCAAGAAGAAGAGTTGCTTTTGGCCGAATGTTTCATTCAAATATCCGATGATCCAAGAGTTGATTCGGATCAAAAGAATGATACGTTTTGGTACAAAATTCGCGATGCATATAATGAGCAAGCCGCGAAAAAGGGCTTTACGATTCGCACCAAGAACTTGTTGACGGGAAAGTGGACTCCTATGAATCGGGATGTTGGCAAGTTTAATTCGTTGTATAATGAAACGAAGGCTATGAGTGGGGAGAACGATGAAAATTTGATGACTCGTATCAATCTTGTATCGAACACACGAAAAATCAGATTTTAAGCACAAAAGTGATTGGAACTTTTTGAAAGGCAAGCACAAGTGGAACAATCCCGAATCCACAAATGCAAGACGAAACCGGAATCGGGTTACCAACACCAACGAGGAACCCGAGCTCTTTGGAGACGACGCGTTACCTCGTCCACCCGGCATGCATAGGATTGCTAAGAGTCAATGTTCTTCAAACTCTACCGCTAGTTCCGGGTCAAACCCGACAATGTTTCAAGAAATGATGCAACAACAACTCGAGATAGAGCGGAAGGAAAAAATGGAGCGTATTGACCGCGAGGTGAACTCTCGAGTCGCGTTAAACGATTCTAAAAGGGTGGCCGAGGACTTGAAAGTCTTACAAATATCGACGGACGGGATGGATCCGATTGACGCGGCTATTGTCAACGCACAAAAAGCCCGAATCCGTGCTTTATATCATCCGAATAACTAATTTAGTTTATGTATTGTTTTTAGTAATTTTTTTCATATTTTTTTTAAGAATGTAATGTTTTAATTAAGTTTAATGAAGTTTTATTTAAGTTTAATTAAGTGTATTTGTTATGTATTTAAAAAAAAAGTGCTATGTCTTGAGCCAACGAGGGAGGCACCTGAATGTGGTGTCATAACAATTCTGGTGTTATAACACTTTTGCTGATGTGACAGCACTTTTTGGTGCTATGATTTAAGCCATGACACCACTATACCCGGTGCTTTTAAAGCATTAGTTTGAGGTGGACTGGTGCAATGCAAAGACATAAAGGTAAAAAGTTTATAACCTTAACTTTAAAGTGGTAAGTGTGTAGATAATAATTAGTGGGGTCCCTTTTCTTCTTGCCATGAGAAGTGCCTTTGAATGAATGCATGGCACAGATTTGAATTCATTACATGTGATCTTGAATTGGATTCATTATCTGTTTTTGTGTACAAGATGCCTTTTCTAATTTCCTGAACTTGTAGTTACATTTTCAGAAAGAAGGCAGACATCTAATAATGTCAATTTGATGCTCAGTTTGTTTAATGATTTCCTTATTTCTTTTCTAGCTTTTTAATGATCAGTTTGCATTTGAGTCAAGAATAAAGATATCCAATCCTCTTATTTTGACTGAACATGTAGTTTAGGGAGAAATGTGATTAATCGTCCTCCGTTAATGACAGGATAAAATCATAAAGTGAACGGTAAACCGATGCCGCTCACTTGTTTGTGGCGATGACAAAGGATAATATGTGATTTAACTTGAAAACTTACTATTGATAAAAAATGCAGAACTCATGACACATTTTTGAATGGATTTTTTTGTGGTTTTCATATGGGTAAGAGGCTTTCATTTAAAAATTCAAATTTGGCATGTTCTTATTCTCTAATGTTCCACTAAGGTACATGTACTATTCCTATATTTTTTATATATCGCTATATAACTATCGTTGCAAATTTTGTACAAGAAAAAATATAACGTACTCTTGTCATCTATAACGACAAAAGTACTTCACATGACATTAAGAGTCAAGTATCGTGCGACATTTTCCAAAATAAAGATATAATCTAGATGTACATTGTACTATACAACTCAATGCTGAAAAAACATTGAACAGTTATATTAAGGGTTGAACTTTGAATATAATGATCTAGCCAGTCTAAGTTTGCAAAGATGAAGAATGGACATCACAGGTTTAAAGTAACAAAATGTGAAATAATAAAAGCTTTGAAATTTTATTATGTGTAGACAAAATTGTGCTCATAGAAGATTTAAATGTAAAATACCACCTTAGTATATGTGCAAATAATTATTCATTTGATTTCTTATGGACATATTCCTCATATACTCAGAAAGCAAATGTTGGGACACCATGATTTATCACTTCAGTAAACAAATAAATAAAAGCTAGCTCAAAAATTAGCTTCTTGAACATTGATTATCACAAAGTACATTTTGAGAAAAACACAGGATTTCTTGAATTAAAAACCTGTTGTGATTTTTTACAATGATCAATAGCTGCTTCAATTGATCCTTCAAGCTCTGAATCAGCACTACTATTCCTTTTGAGCAACTTTAACTCATGAACACCATTAGAATAGTTAAAAGATGATGATGAAGATGATGTTCCAGAAGCCGAATTCGATGAGCAAGAAGATATGGTAGAAGGTGAACATTTTCTCTTAATTGCCCCTGAAAAAGACTTCCTGTGAGTACAACTTGTATCAAAACCATCCTCATTACCTTGTTCTTCAATACCCTTCAAGACATTTGCCAATGTTGGATACTTTCTTGTTTGAACATGCCCAAAACCACTTTTTTTAGTAACTTTTAAATATTTTTTCAAGAAAGTGTTGTCACACTCTTGTTCAACTTCTTGTTTAGCACATGGGTTCCCATGTGTACCACAACTAGATTTGTTGAATAAGGATTTGAAATAAGCTCTAGAAGATTTAAGCTTTTGTGTTATTGATGAGTTCTTGATTAGCTTAAGCTTCTTAGACCATGGACATGTATAGTACTTTTTTGGATGATCACCTATGAATCCTGTTAATTCAGTAGACCATTCAAAAAAGTATTCATCAGGGGTTAGCTCAGTACTGACCCTACAAGATTCAGAGGGTGATATATTGCATGATTGAACCATTGGTGTTGTGAATGTGATGAACTCTTCTTGATCTTGTTCAACTTGTTTGAATTTAGCATTTTGCAAAAGTGATTTAACCATTTGTGCTCTTGGAGGGAGGTGAAGTGGAAGTAGTTTGCCTTGGTAAAAAAGTTCATCAGCTGGTGAATTTGAATGCACAATGGATGATCCCATATGGAATTCAAATTCTTTGCTTTTTGATGGTGAACTTGAATGTGGATATGAATGTGATGAACTTACTTCCATATCTATGAACTCCTCATCTTCATAATTGCATGATAAAACATTTGAACCCATTTGTAGCCACCCTTTGTATGTGTATGCTTGAGGTGTTTTTGAGTGAATGTGAGCTTGTGTTGGGATGGTTATGGGGTGGGGTGGGGGTGACTCAAGACTCAAGAGCATCCATTAAAGATGAGAAGGTGACAACATAGAAACTTATGATATACAAAATTAAAAAGATGTCAGATTTTCTAATGTTATTTTCAAGTAAACTTTTATTTTTTTGTGCACCAAGCAAGAAAGTATGGTAACAAACAAGAATGGTTCTTTCAATATTGACCAAGCAATGAAAAGGTTGTACATTGTGTTAGTCTTGTTATACACTAACAACAAAAAGTGGACCCAATTAGTATCAAAGGATCACTCTATTCATTATGAGAGTGGTTATTGGTGTGATGTTTTATGTCTATATGATGATTCATTACCTTCACAAACAAGAATGAAACACATAATTTATTCACAAAGAAGTAGGGGACATATCTAAAGACTTGAAATTATATCACCGCTTCTTGTTTGGAGTTTGGACTAGTACAAGTTTCTTATGCAAAAGCACATCACTTATTTGCCACATCACAGGTTGAAGAGTCATGCTCAATCTATTTACAGGTTAAACAAGGCTACAAGCAAGAAGCAACCCATCAAGTGTTTAGTAATCAATGATGCTTAAAACAAGTTCACGATATAGATGATTTGCACACTCCTCCAGTCGATTTGCACACTCACAAGTATTGTGTTTTGACATATATACATTTTATTAATTCTACTCATGTTCATTCTTATAAGGGTATAAATGTCCAACACATAATATTTTTGAGTGTGCAAATCAATTAGAAGAGTGTGCAAATCACCTCACCACAATTACTTATATAAATCTATGTTATGCAGTAAATTAAATACTAATAACATTTGAATTGGGTACTTCAAGTATGTGGTTAGTTGATTTTGCACATTTGTCCCAAGCATTTAAACCAGTTTGAGAAAAAATAAATGAAATTTGATACTTAAAAAATGAAGTGTTCATTTTCCCATACATCTTGGTTTTTAGCATTCTCATATTACAATATAGATGGTCTAGAGAATTGGATAAACACTTCATGGGTCTCCACAAATTGACGTGGTCAACATACGGGTCTTATCATCTTTTACCTTCTTTTTTTACTTCACTTGTTTTCAAGAGATTCGAAAGGTGGTATATCATTCTTTATTATAGCATGTGTAATAAAGATTATGTCTTTTACGTCTTGAAAGAATGTGATACATCTATTTGTTAGTAATTTTTTTAGGGCTAATAACTTAAAAACTCATCTAACTTGACACTTTTTGTTTTTGTGTGTGGCCATCTTTATTTTTTTCTATTTTTTCATCAAACTTTTAAAAGTCGATCATTGTGTGTATTTTGTGACTATTTTGTCATGTAAAATGAACATTTTACCATTCGAAAATTGGAAAATGTAAGGGTAAAATGGTCACAAAATACACACAATGATCGACTTTTGAAAGTTTGATGACAGAATAGGAAAGAAAAAAATTGGCTACACACAAAGACAAAAAATGTCAAATTAGATGATTTTTTAAGTCATTAGCCATTTTTTTAATGACACTTCACAAAACTTAAAGGGTGTAATATTTTTTGATGTTTGGTAAATAGTAAATCATTGTTCAAGTCTCGAATTTGTATCTTTGGTTTTTAATGTTCTATTGTTACATACATTAAACAGTTTGTGTTAAACTATGTGTGTCCCATGGAGTCGACTTATTTTTTATTTTTGGGACAATTACATCTGTATCCTTAGGAAACTTATAAATTACGTCAATATCCTTTCAAATTATATAATTACGTCAATATCCTTCTAAAACTTTATAATACACATGTATGTCCAAAAACACATTTTTATCATATTTAAATGGATTTAATACTAAGTAATTTTATAATTTGATGTTTTTCATTCATCAAATTGAAAAACATCAAATCTTGAAATCTCTTGATGTGATTTACTTAAAGCTCAAATACAATTTGGAGGAAATGTAAACTATAGTTTAGAGATATTTATAATCAAAAAATCAATTTTGGCTTTCAATCTTTTAATACAGAAACTTGCATAAGATTTGGTTTTCATTTTTTTAATACAAAAATTTGCATCAGAGATTCACACGTCACCTGTTCCATTTTCTTCCTTTTGATTCTTATGTGCATTCGAGTATTACCACAACAATTTCAATTATATAGTGGATATATGATTATAAATTTTGAAGATAGGTTTATTTCCTTTTAAAAACTGTGTTGGTTTCATTGAAAAAGAAGGGTAAAAAAGTAAGATTACAAGTTAGATAATTTTTGTTAGAGTTTTTAATTTTAAATCATTATAAATATGATGAAAAGGACATACATGTGTATTTTATAGTTTTTAAAGGATATTAAAGTAATTATCAAATTTAGAAGGATATTTATGTAATTGATAAGTTTTCTAAGGATATAGATGTAAATGACTCATATATTACAAGTGGCTTTATTTACAAGCTTAAAGTGTATTTCTCGATTTCGCTTTAGATTCTTCGTTATTAGGAGTTAGAAGCTTCATTTTATATCAAAACGATCGTAAAGATAAACTCTATTTTATTTGTCAAACAAAAATCAGATTCTACAAAATCTCTTGTCTCGTTTTCCGTGTCCAGTTTTCTGCTCAATTTCACGAGCTACAAAACGCGCCAAAATTCATTTTTGACCCAAAAATCCATTCACGACACATCTAAAATAGTCTATAAATGATATTCAACTCGCTCAATTAACCAACAACCAAATCTAAGCTAGACGACGCAAGATCCCTCGGATTTCATCACATGCAATAAGCGAAAACAAATCAAATCGTGAAAACAAACATTAAACTAGTAAGAAAAATACTCACAATGCTTAAATACGCAAGATCGGACTCAAATAACTTTTCGTCTCGTTCCTTTGTTCCTTGGCCGCGACTTCAGACCCAATCCAAACCATAACCGAAATCAAATCCAACCCAAACTAAACTAAATCAAATCGAATATCAAACCCTCACTTTTGTTTACCAAAACTTGAACAAATCCCCTCCTTTTGCCTAGTTCGAACCACAAACCGAAACCAAAACCCTCTAAATAA
>BQNB010058408.1:0-32372 GCA_026074375.1 Tanacetum coccineum | reverse complement strand
TCGTTGCCGGGTACATTATGCGCTTGTAAAGAGATTTATTGTCTTATGCTTTATTGAGATTGTACGGTTGCTTTGATTGCTGATTGAGGTGAGTTCTCGTAACCTTAGTTTTTACTGATTTTTTGGTTAGGGGAAAATGATACTCAAATGTGTTTTGAAATGTTTTGAATTGATCTGTGCGAAATGTGATTTTGTTTTTAGGAGAAGTTATGTGCTTATGACTGCTATGTGAATATTATGTGTTGTATGATTGTTTGGAGCGGATGGGTACGCCTACCCAGTATTTGTGTAATTATTAGAGCTGATGGGTACGCCTACCCAGGTTTGTGTGTGGTCCTGCCCTAATTTTAGTGCTCTAGCTGGTAGGCCCTTAAGGTGCGTAAGTGACATATTGTTATTGATTAGCGGTGATGCTAAGGTTGTTTGCATATATTCACTGTCATATAGCACTATTGTCCACTATTGAAATGTTGGCATAGCTTTTGGGTTTAAGGTCAAACCTATGAGCTCGCCAACATTATTGTTGACGTTTTCGAGTATCATTTTCAGGTGTGTCAAAATCAAAGGTATGTGATTGATATTGGAAGATAAAAGATGTAACCCAAGGGGACTGGTAGAGATGAATGTGGTTTGAATTATGTTAAGTTTTTAACTTCTAAAGTTCTGTAAACTTCAGTTTTATGAATGTAAATCATAAAGTGTATGATCTTGTATCTTGTGCGATGAATGGTATCGTCGTATCCCATGTTTTCGCCAAGGTTATAGAGAATGCTAGTTTTTATAAAATAAAAAGCGCAACTATAACCAGAAAGTGAAGTCTATTTTTAGTAAAACCTCAAAAATGGCAAAAGTTGAATAACTCGAGCAGTTCATGGTAATATTCCTAAATTACGCATAGTCTGATCAACTATGCTTAATTTAAGAAGGATTGTGAAATGTTAGGGTTAGTTTTCTAAAGCTATGTTAGGGGGAGGGAAGGGAAGTGTGAATAGTGTGACCACTTGAAAATGATAGGATGTAATATGATAAAAACACTTGCGAGTGTTGAGATTGAGATTGTGTTGATTTTAGGATTGCCATGCTGCCTTAGTAGTAGTAGTGTGCGATGCCTAGAGAGTGTAAGTAAAAAAATTGTCGCGGGTAGCGATGATTGATTGTTTGATGTTGGCCATGCTTGCCTTAGTGTAGTGCGTGTTGCCTTGAGAAATTTAGTTGATAGTTGCAGGTAGCGACGTGATTTGGGGAATGTGCTTTGGTGGATTATGTGTTTTATGTGTTGACCAGTTGTGCCCATTCGGTATCGAACCTGGTCGGTGATTATTGTTCGTATTCTTTCCGTTATATTTAATATATATATATATATATATATATATATATATATATATATATATATATATATATAAGGATATATATATATATATATATACGGTTTTAGGTACGTCTATTTTCAACTTGATGGGGGATTTATATGTAAGCAATAATGAGGCTGATAATTTGGATAAAAATATTTTGTACTTATACCCTTTTACCGTGTTATCAAAGGATGTCGACCCTAGTGTATGTTGACTCGGAGAGTTCCACCCAGGCTGACGGAGCTTAGAGCTCCTGAGTGCCCGTGCCACTTCCTGAGAATCCTTATAAGGCCATTAGGCAGGCTTATTTGGATGGGACGGACACTGAGTCCGAGCCTTTCGAGGACCCCACATATATTGAGACACATGAGTCACCCCTTGCTATAGCACCACCCATACCACTATCTAAGAGTACCCCACCTGTTTTGGTTCCCGTTCTCGGCAGGACCGCACGTATGGCTATGCGCGTTTCACATGCGATGTCATCGGGCCTCTCTGCCAGTATGGCAGAGGTGGCAGCTATGTCTGAGTCCGCGCTCCGTAAGAGGTTTCGGTCCTCTTGCGAGAGTTCGCCATCTATGTCGCCACCAGACCTTCCTTTGAGGAAGCGTTATCGTGGTACGTTTGAGTTAGTAGAGGATAGTGAGGAGGATGATGAGGAGATAGAGGAGAGTATGGATTCTAACAGTGTGAGTGGAGGAGCAAAGGTAAGGGTACTCTGCAGAGATGGATCCTATTGCGGAGGACAAGGGTCTTATGTGTTGGGTCGATGAGCCTCGTATGGATGATTGAGGGGTTTAGAGGTTTAGATGATGAGGGTCATGGTTGGATGATGAGAGTCATGGTATAGACGACGAGTGTCATAACATGTAAGAGAGTGATGACGTGGTTTAGAGGATGGAGGGGGAGAGTGTACCCAGGGGTCAGTTCAGGCAGCTTTTCGATTGTGGGGTGTTACGACCGTGAGTGCACCTTAGGGCTTGGGTATGGTAGCGTTGAGACGCCGGAGAGTTGGCATTAGCAGGAGAGTAAATTGTTTACGTACGTTTGCAGTTCGGACGAGGGTTCCAGATCGGCACCAGGTGTCCGAGAGACCTGATTTGAGATGGTGTCAGCATTAGACTGCCCCATAACTTACCACATGGACTGCCGGAGGACGGTATGATTTATATTGATATTCACGATTACCCACCACCAGCACCACCTTTACAGCACACCTTTACCCAGTATACATCCAGTTTACTTCCTATTTCTCCATCACATTCTGATGTTCCATCATCCATTTCATCACCTATGATACCTTTGACTGTACCATCTCCTGTAGCTACACCCACTGCAGTTGAGACTAAGGGATTTCTGACTGAGCTGGGAGCTCAATTCAAGATGTAGGGGGGATTGATTTGCGATCATACAGTATGATAGGAGAAGTTGTCGCCTGGAGAGTTATTCACTAGCTCAAGGGCAGTTAAGGAGGAGATTTTCTCTTAGAGTTATCAGTTTAGGAGTTTGGAGTACCAGCAGGAGTGGGTCGCAGTAACATTCAAAGTGATATGGAGGCCAGTGTTAGCCCTTGAGGCTTGGGCAGGTCAAACAGATGCCCAGAGAGCAGCTTTGTAGCATGCCATCAGTGATGTGCAGGGAGAGAACCAGGATTTATGGTTATAGCTTGCTGAGCAGAGACATGCACGATTAGAGTTGGCTGAGGTTGTTGATGGTATAAGGAGAGGGCAGGAGCCTAGAGGAGGTGCGTAAGGTATATGAGGTTTAGATTAGTAGTCTTGTGTATATCACTAAACCGGATAGTATCAATTAGTGACAGTTATGATTAGGAAAGTTTCTTTTTGTATTGTTGGTTATGACGGATCACACTAGTTATTAGGTGATTTGTATTTAAACCGTTTCATATTAGTGAAGGAAAATTTTTCCTGTACTTTGTGTTGTATCGTGTTGGTTGAGAGCGCAGTTTTGCCGTGTGTGAGTGCATTACGATTAGTTGCTCGTGATAGAGCAGATACCCACTTCCTTATTAGGATGTGGCGTATGATGTGGTTAGTATGCTCCGTGAGCTCGAAATGTATTCAGGCTGACCAATTATATTGTTTGGATAGAACATATAATAGGAAGAAATAGACTGTGAATGGTAGCAGAGGGTACTGGAAAGAGTTATTGTGATCGGTTTGAAAATCGGACCATACATTTGACTATATGAGTTTTGAGAGGTAATTTGACCTATTTAAATGAAGTGGGATTTAAGATACCCGTTGAGTAGAATTGATTTGGAAAGGTTTAAAGCATGTAATGATGTGGTATAGATTTTAGAATGGCCTTCCTAGAAGGATAGGGCCAGAATAGTTTGAGCAAGTAAGGTTTACTTGGGGATTTTAAGTAAGTAAGTGTTGGTAAGGTAGAGTATGAGTCATATTATGTAGGACATATACCACGTAAGGTTAGTCCCTTTAGTTGAATAACCGAAGAGATTTCCCAATGCCAATTCTGATTGATTTGTCATCACATCGAGGACGGGATCGTATCCTGACACCCAACTGAGGCAGCAAGACCTAAAATTGAAAAAAATTACGAAGCTAAGAGGTAGCATGAGAAGTTATCATGATTTTATGATCGGACATGGAATGATTGTGAGAAAGTGTAGAATTCAGACTGTGAAAATGTCACACCCCGACAAAGGCAGAAACACGGGAATGCAACGAAATGATCAATCATAACACAAGGTACAAATAGAGAAAACTACATTGCATAAACTCCAAGTGCTATGAATACCATCAACCTTGAACAACTCAAGTGATGTCCCAAATCATAACTAAAATCCACAATCTCTTACATTTATTTAAACGCCCACACCGGGGATCAAATCCAAACTAACTTTAAATTCTAAATCCAAACAACAAGCAAGCAAGACTTCAAACAAAATTTCCACGCGGGATACTTCTAAGTCTGCTATCAATCACCGAACTACTCATCTTTCACTTCACCTAAAAATGATACTCAAAAACATCAACAATAATGTTGGTGAGCTCGTAAGTTTGACCTTAAACCCAAAAGATGTGCCAATAACTCAATAGTAGACAATAGTGCTATATGACAGTGAATATATGCAAATCAAAACACTGGGTAGGCGTACTTATCCGATCCAAACATTGGGTAGGCGTACCCATCCGATCCAAACATTGGGTAGGCGTACCTATCCGATCTAATAATATAGAGTCGCAACTCCCCCACCTAAAGGCCTACCAGCTGGAGCACTAGATTAGATGGGAACACACAGAAACTTGCCATGCCAAACACAGTACATGCAAGAACCTCGCAATGCCTAACACAGTACATTGCAAGAACCACACATAATATTCACATAGTAGTCATAAGCACTTACTTGTCCCAAAACAAAACCACAATTCACACAGTTCAATTCAAAACATTTCAAAACACATTTGAGTATCATTTTCCCCCAATAGAAAAACAGTAAAAAGTGGGGCTACGAGAACTCACCTCAAGCAAGCCTTTAGCAACCAACTTCTACTACACAGGCAAATGCAACGACACCCGCACACGACCTAGTCCAGGTAATGTCCCATTTTAATCATTCACTTCCAAAACAATCTTCACGTTTGATGCATAATGTTTTAGCCGCGTTATACAAGTACTCAAAACATTTTAGCGGTGTGATGGTTGACGACATACCTCATAATCATCTCAATCCGCTATCTCAACGGTATATACTTATACTATTTAATGTAAATAGATAAGTAGTATAAATAAATATTTATAGTAAATAGTTATAAATATATCTCGACAAGTCTATTCGGTAAGCTTAGTTACCTAAAATAAATCATTCTTTGATTGAAAACAACACGTTTAATCATAACAAACACTTTGGGAAAGTTTCAAGAAAAGTTATATTTTTCGTCTTTAAGTGAATTTTTTAAATAAATAAAATAATAATAAAATAATATTTTATTATTTAAAATTAAAAAACATCTTTTTAAGTAAAATTTCTAAGTATAAACTTTTTATGAAATTTTGACACGACCCATACGTGTTTACAACTTTTTCCAAGGTTTCAAACCTTAATTTCCAAACACTTTTCACAATTCGACACTTTTAGACAAAATCCTAAAATCTCACACTTTGATGCTTTACAAAAACATTTTCCCTAAAATAATGACCAATGTCAATTCGTAAATACATTTCGCTTTCAAAAAGTCCACCGAAACCCTCAAAATGACCAAAAATCGCTTATTGGGCTTTAGGGCCCAATAAGGATCCATTTTACTTTATATATAACCATAATACGATCCAAGCCCAAAACCAAGGCCCAATAATATACATAAGCTCATACTAATACATTGAAAATAATCCAGACCACAATAAGCCCTTCCATTAAGACGCGGCTTAAATGGGCTTATTGGGCCGTGGGCCCATAAGCTCCAAAATACGTATATTAAGCTTTAAGATAAGCTAGTAAGCTACGTATCGCATTTGGTTACTGTCAAAAGCCTCAAAAATAGTCTCCAAACATACGCCATAATACAAAATAATCAAAAATCACTTCCCTAGTATTTTTATTTAGGTCGTGGCTATATAAGCCCAAAATAACCATTATATGCTTAAAAATAAGCCCGCAATAAGCTATACAAGCTATTATCCAAAAATAAGCTATCTAGCAACATATATTAATCAACCATCACGGCCACATCATTAAAACTACAAAAACCCTCTTTTTTCTTTCTTTTATTCAACGAACCAAACACCCCTTCTTTTTCGTTTCGCTTCCAAAAATCAATTTTCACAACGATCAACTTGTACAACTAACATCTATGCATCAAAATAAACCCAAAAGGACAAACAAAATTTAAATTTGAAAACTTACAAGAAAATCTTCAAATTTGTTTTCGACACGAACCGGACAACCCAAACGTTGTTTAAATGAATAACCAAACACTAGAATCAACCCTAAATATTTATGTCTTCATGTTTTCTTGATCAAAATTCAAAAATTATGAGTGTGTGTGGGTTGTAGGTGGCGGACGACAAGAGGAGAGAAAAAAGAGAGATGAAAATTTTGATTTTTTTTATGTGTGTGAGAAAATGACGCTTGAATGAATATCTATAGTCCTACATGTGACACAAGTCCTAAAAATAAGCCATCTTGCTCCCTCCCTTGACTTCTTGACCTACTAGCATCCTATGGGGTGTCGGGTCTTTCTTTTCGTGTCAAAATCACTTAAAACCTCATAAAACTCAATCGTAAAATTTTCCCCAAAGTTAAAAAGCATTTTTATTCATCTTAAAAATACTTTTCCATTAACTTAGAGTATTCACTTGCTATATTTACACTTTAAATCCTTAAAACCTTAATTTGGACATTAACGGGAGTGTCAGACTCGTTTTTCAGCATTTTTCAAAAATTTATGGGTCAACCACCCGGAATACACATAACACAATAATACCTTCTAAAAGGGATTATTAATCACAATAAACCTCAAATCATCACATAATTCATAAAATCACCACTGTCAACACAGTACAAAATCTGAATAAACTAATAAAAGTCAAATAGTAAAAGGACCATTCATGAAATATTCAGAACATAAAAAGGGCAATGGTTACATTCTACCCCCCCCTAAAAGAATTTTTTCCTTGAAATTCAACTACTAGCATCACTAAACAAATAAGGATACTTCAACTTTATATGATTTTCACGTTCCCATGTGAATTCAGGACCACGTTTTGAATTCCATTGTACCTTAACAATGGCAATTCTACCCCGTTTCAACTTCTTAAACTCTCTTTCAAAAATTTCTACAAGTTCTTCTACAAAATTCAACTTAGCATCAACTTGGATCTCATCTAAAGGCACTTTTAGTATTGGATCAGCCAAACACTTCTTAAGGTTTGACATGTGGAACGTGTCATGAACACAATTTAATTCCCCAGGCAAATCTAACCGATAGGCCACCGGGCCTATCTTCTCAATAATCTCAAATGGTCCAACAAACCTAGGTGCTAACTTCCCTTTCTTCCTAAAGCGTACCACACCTTTCCAAGGTGACACTTTGAGCAAGACATAGTCACCTACACTAAATTCTAGAGGTTTCCTCCTCTTATCCGTGTAACGTTTTTGACGATCACTCGCAGCCTTAAGTCTATCCTTAATTTGCGAGATCTTTTTAGTAGTCTCTTGTACGAACTCAGGTCCCATCAACTGACCCTCTCCAACCTCAGCCCACATAATCAGGGAACGACACTTTCTACCATACAATGCCTCAAACGATGCACATCTCATACTAGAATGATAACTATTATTATATGAAAACTCAACTAAAGGAAGATGAACATCCCAACTACCTTCGAAGTCAAGGATACATGCTCTAAGCATGTCTTCCAAAGTCTGAAGAGTATGCTCACTCTGACCATCGGTCTGAGGGTGATAAGCCATACTCATATCTAAACGAGTTCCTAATGCCTCTTGCAGTGACTGCCAAAACCTCGATGTGAAATGACTATCACAATCCGATATAATCGAGATCAGAACACCATGTCTAGCAACTATCTCATTTAGATACAACCTAACCAACCTTTCCATCTTATAATCCTTATGCATAGGTAGGAAATGAGCAGACTTAGTCAACCGATCTACAATGACCCAGATTGTGTCATGCCCATTACTAGTCCTAGGTAACTTAGTCACAAAATCCATAGCTATTCCTTCCTATTTCCATTCGGGAATCTTAGGTTGCTGGAGCAAACCAGATGGCCTTTGATGCTCAGCCTTAACCTTCAAACAAGTCAAACACCTACTAACATACTTAGCTATATCCTTTTTCATTCCAGGCCACCAATACCTATCTCTTAAATCATAATACATCTTATCAGCTCCTAGGTGAACAAAGTACTTTGACCTATGGGCTTTGTCCATTATCAGGGTTCTCACATCGCCCTTCAAAGGCACCTATATTCGATCCAGTTAATACAATGCTCCATCATTCCTAAGCTCAATCATCTCATCTAAACCTCTCTGCAAACCTGCAGACTCATCCACAGCCTCCTTTTGAGCTACCAGGATCCTATCCTTAATACTAGAATGAAGGATCATATTCATAGCTCTAACTCTCTTAGGTTTTAATTTTTCCTTTCTACTTTGGGCATCAGCCACCACATTTGCCTTACCAGGATGGTAGCGAATTTCACAGTCATAATCACTAAACAATTCTATCCAGCGACGTTGTCGCATATTTAACTCTTTCTGACTAAAGATATGCTGAAGGCTCCTATGGTCCGTATAAATGACACTCTTTGTCCCATACAGATAATGCATCCAGATCTTAAGTGCAAACACAACCGCACGCAATTCTAAATCATGGGTCGTATAATTATTCTCATAAACTTTTAATTGCCTAGATGCATAAGCTATTACTTTACCTCTTTGCATTAACACACAGCCTAGTCCTATCCCGGACGCATCACAATATACTACAAAATCCTCTGGTCCATCAGGGAGAGCTAAAACAGGCGCATTACACAACTTATCATTCAAAGTTTGAAATGCCAACTCCTGTTCCTCACCCTAATTAAAAGTCTTATTTTTCTGAGTCATGATAGTAAGAGACTTAGCTATCTTAGAAAAATCCTAAATAAACCTACAGTAATATCCAGCCAAACCTAAGAATGAACAAACCTCAGTTGGAGTTCTAGGGGCTCTCAAATTCTTAACAGCCTCAATCTTACTAGGGTCTACATGGATTCTATTTCCATTTATCACATGCCCAAGAAACTGCACTTCTCTTAGCTAGAATTTACACTTAGAAAACTTAGCGTACAGTTTCTCTTTCTTGAGCAATTCTAAGACTAACCTTAAGTGCTCTACATGCTCCTCTTGAGTTTTAGAGTAGACTAAAATATCGTCTATAAACACTATCACAAACTTATAAAGATATGGCCTACAAACTCTATTCATCATATCCATAAATATTGCTGGTGCATTAGTTAGACCAATGGGCATTACAGTAAACTCAAAATATCCATAACGAGTTCTAAACGTAGTCTTTGAAATGTCATCCTCATGCACTCTCAGCTGATGGTATCCAGACCTAAGATTTATCTTAGAGAAAAACTGCGACCCTTGCAGTTGGTCAAATAGGTCATCAATCCTAGGAAGCGGATAACGATTCTTAACAGTAAACTTATTCAGCTCTCTATAATCAATACACATCCTAAAAGATCCATCATTTTTCTTAACGAACAACACCGGTGCTCCCCAAGGTGATGAACTTGGTCGAATGAAACCTTTGTCTTGGAGTTCCTTGAGTTGTCCTGACAACTCCTCTAATTCAGAAGGCGCCAGTCGATACGGAGACTTTGCAACTGGTGTTGCTTTAGGGATTAACTCAATTCGAAACTCAATTTCACTAAGAGGTGGCAATACTAATAAATCATTTGGAAATACCTTAGGAAAATCTCTAAGCACAACAATCTCTTTTTGTCTCTTATCCCTAGCCTTAGTACTCATCAAAAGTCTTGCTTTCTCTTCCGGTTTCTCTCCTAATACTCTAAGCATGTTTCCATCCATTAGTGGTATCCTTACTACCTTCTCATGGAAAATTATGTCAGCCTAATGGTCAAATAACTAATCCATTCCTATAATCATATCAAAACTCTCACTTCCAAAGGGTATCCACTTAATGTCAAACACATGACCTTATATTTCTAATTTACAACCTCTAATAACATTATCTGTCACACCTTGAGAATTTAAGGTTAATATTTTAAACTTTTCCGATAATTATTTTTGACTTTTATACGTTACGTTTGAATCTGGCGGTTTACCAGGAAGTAAACCCGCGTAAATCAGAAAAACATCATTGGACGCGTTTCGACATCAGATATTCATTAGTTTAGATATTATATGACTTATTTTATCTTTTCTAAGTGTTTTGTGATTTTTAATCCCGTCTAATATTAATTTTAGGGTTGTATCATTTAAATTACGTTTTTCGCATTTTTGACCTAGCGAAACCCTGGAAACTCGAAATCTTTTCGCGTAAACTTTAGTTATCGTCCATCTCATGTCCTTAAGTCAAAAATTACTAAAACGTAAACACACTTGGATGTTTTAAAAGATGAACATAGATGCTTTACTTGTTTACTTTGCCAAATGCTAAGTCATACCCATATTTAAATTAGGTCGCGGCTAGACCTCCTTATATCATCATTGTTTGTTGTGATTATCGCTCATCCTTGTTAAGATGAATTCATATCCCCACGTTTTACTATTTTTTACTTTACTATTTTGGGGTGAGAAACATTGCTCGTTTTTAAACTATGAACACAGTTACTTTACGTTGCCTTTTCCTGGTTACGTGTTGCCTAAGTAGCGAATGGACCACTATGCCTAAAATTATCATGAACCGTCAATTGATTAGCCGACTGTACTGGTTAAGTGAGCGCGAGTGTTGTAAATAGATCTATTAGGAGTAATTATCCCCATTTGGGTAAGTAGCGCTTACTAGTTTCGGAGGTCCCAAACAAACAGATATATACCATGACAGAAAGTTAATAGGTGATCTTGGTCAGATACCTTTAGGGCAAGTAAATTCAATTTGGCATATAATATGCTTCGTGTAATTAAGCTTTGGTGTGATGAGCTTAGTGCAACAGTAGTAAATACTTCTATGTGAAGTTGTATCTGTTATAACTGTCACACGCGTACTGTGAACTTATGGTCCACTTTTAATACTAAATTCAAACCTATAAATTTACTCAACTTTATGTTGACCGTTTTAGCATGTTTTTCTCAGGTGCTTAGTTGTGGATGTCTTTGCTTGCTATTTGGGGCTGCCATGTAATGGACCTATTTTCAAGAATTATTATCTATTGTCTTTAACATCATTGTCAAACTTTAAAACCTTTGATCGCTTCCGCATTTTATTTTGGGCCTATGTACAACTTTAACTATTTTTATTAATGCAACGATGTTGGATTTTCAAACGTACCCTTTAAAGGTCATTCTTTGTATCTTGTGCGGTATGTATTATGACGTCACACCCTCTGACACGTGTATTCCATCCAGGCCCCGTTTGAGGGTGTGACAGATTGGTATCCAGAGCCAAGGTTATAGAGAACCAGGTAGTATATCTAGGTTTGGTCTATAACCAATATGTGATCTTATGTGCTTTATCTGCTTGCATAAGTATCGTATAATAAAAGCGTTTAATATATAAGTATAAGTATGGAATATATATCATATTGCCATAATTACCTTATTCATCATTTTGCCATATCATATTTTTGCACCATACTTATTTCTTGGCATTGCTTGCACGTGCATGGTTTCATATAAAGAGGATTTATATAAGCTTATGCTTATGCAAGTCATGGTTGCTCCTATTATTTCTATTTCGTCTGATTCATCTGAGGAGAGTGTGGGTTCCTATGCCCTCACGAGTTATTCTCTTTGGTGCTATTCCTGCTATTATCCTTGTTATGCCTGAGGTTCCTATTGTTCTGGCTGATCTTATAGTTGCACTGAAGGTGGGGACAGTTTTAGTCGTCTCACCCACTGAGGTACTTGATTTAGTAGATTATTCATCTTCTTCTGATTCTGATTCACCGGAGGATTCTCTACCTCCTGTACCAAACTTATCATTGGTTTCACCCTTTTTATGCTCTGATGACTCGAAGGCGGACGATGAGTCCGAGCCTGCTGAGCAGAGACCTATATCTTCATCTCATGATACTCTTGCACCATCATTTAAGTTTCCCCTTGCTCTTGTTATTGCCCCATCCAGGATTCGTCAATGTTCAATGACTCTTATCCGACCAGGTGAGGCTATCCCTTTCGGTTGACCTTACCGCACCCATCCTAATGGGTCGCGTAAGTTGTTGACTGCGAGGAAGAGAGTTAGACCTTTTTCTGCTCGTAGACTTGTATAGAGACGTGTATCTCATCATTCATCGGATTGTCATTCTTCGCCAGACTCATCTTCTTCTAGTTTATCTTCAGACCCATCATCAGTTCATTCTTTGGGATGTGATTCATCAGGTCAGGCTCATTCGGGACCATCGCCTAGAGATGCACCACCTAGGTTAATTTATCTACCAGTTTTGACTCCACTACATAGCGAGGCATTTAGGCATTGGAGGTCTGCACCATTATCTACACCTTACCTACCGACTACATCAGAGTCATCCTTAGGTTCATCTTTTGAGAGGTTATTGGATTCATCTTCACCTTTTGTTGGACCATCTCGTAAGAGATGCAGATCCCCTACTACTTCGGGTGCATCATCTACTCATGATTCGAGGTCAATAGCCCCTACTCTTGCTTATCTTTTACCACCTTACAAGAGGTTTAGAGATTTATACTCGCCAGAGGATAGTGGAGAGGAGCATATAGAGGTTGATACTGCTAATGCAAAGGCTGTTGCAGATGTAGGTACTAGTGATAGAGTTGTAGCTCATACAGATGGTGGGTTAGATATGGAGGTTGAGGTTATGGCTAGAGATATTAGGGAGGATGAGGAGGAGATTAAGGCAGAGGCTAGTGTAGCTGATACGAGAGAGATTGTAGTAGATCCTTTGGCTATTGGTGGTAGTCTTGATTCTTCTTTGAGTGGTATCCCTGATCTTGAGGGTACTATATATGATATGACACACTATATGTTCAAGGTTACTATTGATAGGATTACTGAGATTAAGACTACTCAGAGACAGTTAGAGGCTAGTCAGTTGGTAGCTAGTAGGGAAAGAGTTGGGTTGTCTGATAAGGTTATGAGTTTGAGGATAGAGAACCTAAAGGTTTAATCCATGTTGAGTATTGAGAGAGATCAGATTAATAGCATTCGTTGGCATATGACCCTTTCATAAGAGGAGTTTCGTCAGGTTTGTAGGGATCATGATGATGCTCGGAGGAGGCTTAGGAGGTTAGAGTCATTCATTGAGAGAAGTTTGGGTTTTTGCCCTTAGTTAGTAGTAACTGGATTATGTAGGACATTAGACTGATGATTAGGTCTAGATGTTAGTAGTAGAATAATCGAAAACCATGTATTCATTTTAGGAATTGTTGTAACTGAATTATGCTTTTATCTATGATATGAAAAGCTTCTTTTAATTCTCTTGCATGTTCATCTTTATTATTATTTACTCATTCTGGCAAAACATGTTTATACTATATTTTTTTTACCTTGTAAACCTTAATTACCATTGTAATGGCTATATCTCATATCGAGTCTCATCAAGTGTTATGTATTGTAGAACAACGACTATAACTCATTCCAGTATGACCCCCGAAGCAATCGAAGAACTCGTTAACCGACGTGTGGATAAAGCATTAGCTGCTTATAAGGAAGCCCATGCTACTAACGCTCTCGAAGCTAAAAATCAAAGTCAAAATGGCAGTGACGGCGATAATGGAAATAGTGGAAATGGAAATGCTGGAAATGGAAATAATGGAAATGGAAATGGTGGAAATGGAAATCCAAATGAGAATGGTAGAGGTGATAGGCCTGTTGCTCAAGAATGCACCTACCAGGATTTCATGAAGTGTCAACCACTCAACTTCAAGGGAATAGAAGGAGTTGTCGGGTTGACAAGGTGGTTTGAGAAGATGGAAACAGTGTTCCATATCAACAATTGTCCCGAGAAATACCAAGTTAAGTATGCTACTTACACCTTGTTGAACAGTGCTCTAACTTGGTGGAACTCACATAAGAGAACCGTTAGGACTGAGGCTGCATTTGCCATGTCATGGAAAGAGCTCATGAAGTTAATGGCTAAAGTGTATTGCCCAAGAAATGAAGTTTAAAAGATGGAATCTGAACTTTGGAATTTGACCGTGAAGAACAACAACTTGGCTGCTTATACCTAGAGATTCCAATAGTTGACCATGTTATGCACCAAAATGGTTCATGAGGAAGAGGACCAGGTTGAGAGGTATATTGGAGGTCTCCCAGATAACATCTAGGGTAATGTAATTGCTGCAGAGCCCACGAGACTCCAAGATGATATTAGGATTGCCAATAACTTAATGGACTAAAAGTTGAAAGGATATGCTATGAAAAATGCAGAAAACAAAAGAAGATTTGAGGCCAATCAGAGAGACAACCGTGGACAGCAACTACCATTCAAAAGACCAAATACTGGAGGTCAGAATGTAGCAAGAGCCTATACGGCTTGAAACAATAAGAGGAAACCAAATAATGGACCATTACCTTTCTATAACAAGTGTAAGCTTCATCATGAAGGACTATGCACAGTGAGATATGGGAAGTGTAACAAGGTTGGACATTTGACCCAGGATTGTAAGGTTATGAATTCCACTACTTCTACTCAGAGGGGTCAAGTAGTGAATCAAAGGGTTGTAACCTGTTTCGAGTGTGGAAGGCAAGGACACTTCAAGAGTGATTACCTAAAGCTAAAAGATCAGAACCGTGGAAATAGAGCTAGAAACAAGAATGGAGTTCGTAAAGCAAGAGGAAAGGAATATATGCTTGGTGGAGGAGACGCTAACCCCGATTCTAATGTCGTCAAGGGTACGTTTCTTCTTAACAACCATTATGCTTTTGTATTATTTGATTCATGTGTCGATTGAAGTTTTGTATTGACTACTTTCAGTACTTTTCTTGATATAACCCTTGGCAGTCAAACTTGGAAGTTTTGACATCATCATCGGCATGGATTGGTTAGCGAACCATCATGCGGTGATTGTATGTGATGAGAAGATCATGCGGATTCCCTATGGAGATGAAGTCTTGATAATCCAGGGGGATGGATACGGCAGAGATGAGAAGTCAAAGTTAAGCATTATATCGTGCACTAAAACTCAGAAGTATGTTGAGAAAGGATGCCAAATTTTTCTAGCACAAGTGACGAAGAAGGAAGCCAAGGACAAGTCGGAGGAGAAGCGACTTGAGGACGTGCCGACTGTACGGGACTTTCTGGAGGTTTTTCCAAAAGATTTGCCTGGATTACCGCCAACGCGACGAGTTGAATTTCAAATTGATTTGGTCCTTGGTGTGGCACCTATAGCGCGAGCTCCGTATAGCTTAGCCCCGTTAGAATTGCAAGAATTGTCTACTCAACTGCAAGAACTTTCTGACAAAGGATTCATAAGACCGAGTTCCTTACCCTGGGAAGCCTCGGTCTTGTTTGTTAAAAAGAAGGATGGATATTTTTGGATCTGTATCGATTACCGCGAGCTGAACAAGATGACGGTGAAAAACCGATATCCACTTTTAAGAATCGATAACTTATTTGATTAGTTGCAAGGATCAAGTGTCTACTCGAAGATCGACTTAAGGTCTGGTTATCATCAACTCAGAGTTCATGACGAGGACATTCCAAAGACAGAGTTTAGGACTCGCTATGGTCACTACGAGTTCTAAGTAATGCCTTTTAGATTGACAAACACACCAGCAGTATTCATGGATTTGATGAATCAGGTGTGCAAACCATACATAGATAAATTCATGATCATTTTTATTGATGACATCCTGATCTACTCCAAGAGCGAGGAGGAGCATGCAGAACACTTTAAGTTAATTTCAGAGTTACTTAAGAAGGAAGAATTATACGCCAAGTTTTCAAAGTGTGATTTCTAGCTGTCAAAGGTACAATTTCGTGGTCACATGATTGATAGTGAAGGCATTCACGTAGACCCAGCTAAGATTGAGTCTATCAAGGATTGGGAATTGTCCAAGACCCTGATAAAAAATCATCAATTTCTAGGTCTTGCTGGCTATTACCGACGATTATTAAAGGTTTCTCAAAGTTTGCCAAGCCTATGACATAGTTGACTCAAAAGAACATGAAGTTTGATTGGAGTGAAAAGGCAGAAGCTGCATTTCAACTGTTGAAGGAAAGGTTGTGTAGTGCACCAATTTTATCGTTGCCCGAAGGTAGTGAAAACTTTGTAGTTTACTGTGATGCTTCTTGTAAAGGGTTGGGCGCAGTTCTGATGCAAAAGGAGAAAGTCATAGCTTACGCATCATGCCAGCTCAAGATTCACAAGAAGAATTACACTACACATGACTTAGAACTTAGAGCGGTGGTATTTGCTCTTAAGATGTGGAGACGTTATTTGTACGGTATGAAATTCATTATGTTCACTGATCATAAGAGCCTGCAACATATTCTTGATTAGAAAGAGTTGAACATGAGACATCATAGATGGTTAGAGTTGTTAAGCGATTACGATTGCGAGATACGTTATCATCCGGGGAAGGGAAATGTAGTGGCAGATGCATTTAGCCGAAAGGAACAGATTAAGCCACTACGAGTTTGAGCATTGGTTATGACAATTGGTCAGAACCTTCCTGTGCAGATTTTAGATGCTCAGGTTGAGGAGAGAAAGGAGGAGAATTATGGAACAGAAGATCTGTATGGTATGATCAAGAAGCTAGAGCCACGTGCTGATGGAACGTTAGGTTTAAATGGGAGGAGTTGGATACCCTATTTTGGTGACTTGAGATCTTTGATTAAGCACAAGTCGCATAAGTCAAAGTATTCGATACATCCTGGATCAGACAAGATGTATAAGGACTTGAAGAAACTGTATTGGTAGCCGAATATGAAAGCAGAGATTGCCATTTACGTCAGTAAGTGTTTGACATATGCCAAAGTCAAGGCCAAATACCAAAAGACATCTGGTTTGTTGGTTCAACCTGTGATCCTAGTATGGAAGTAGAAGAACATCATAATGGATTTTTTTACTAAGTTACCAAAGACCTCAATGTGTCAAGACACAATTTGGGTAATTGTTGACCGACTCACAAAATCTGCTTATTTCTTACCGATGAAGGAAACTGACTCGATGGAGAAGCTGACGAGACAGTACTTGAAGGAAGTAGTCTCAAGGCATGGAGTGAAAGATTTTATTTTATCCAATCGAGATAGTAAGTTCGCATCTTATTTATGGAAATAAAAAAAAAGCCCAAGGTACTCAACTAGATATGAGTACGGCTTACCATTCGGAGACCGATGGTCAAAGTGAAAGAACTATCCAAACATTGGAGGACATGTTGCATGCTTGTGTGATTAATTTTGGGAAAGTTTGGGATAGACACCTACCTTTAGTAGAGTTTTCTTACAACAATAGTTATCACACTAGTATCAAAGCTGCACCATTTGAAGCTCTTAATGGCCGAAAATGTCAATCGCATATTTGTTACGATGAGGTTGGAGACACTCAGCTTACTAGTCTGGAAATTATTCATGAAACGACTAAGAAAATCATTCAGATCAAGAAGCGAATTCAGGCTGCACGAGATAGACAGAAGAGCTACGTTGATAGGAGATGTAAGCCATAAGAATTTAAGGTTGGGGACAAGGTTATGTTGAAAGTGTCGCCATGGAAAGGGGTGATATGTTTCGACAAACGGGGGAAGCTGAACCCTTGTTATATTAGTCCTTTTAAGATTATCGCTAAAGTAGGAACGCTTGCTTATCGACTTGAACTCCCAGAGCAATTAAGCCGAGTTCATAGCACTTTTCATGTTTCCAATCTGAAGAAGTATCTCGTAGACGAACCCCTAGCTATTCCATTAGAAGAAATCTAGATTGATGACAAGCTTAATTTTATTGAGGAACCAGTTAAAATTATGGACCAAAAGTTAAACAGCTAAAGCATAGCCGCATCGCAATTGTGAAAGTTCATTGGAATTTGAGGCGAGGGCCCGAGTTTACTTGGGAGCGCGAAGATCAAATGAAGAAGAGATACCCTTATCTATTCGTTAATCCTTCAACCACGTCCAAGCTTTGAGGATAAAACTTCTTTAACGGGGGAAAAATGTCACACCCTAAGAATTTCATATCAATATTTTAAACTTTTTTGATAATTATTTTTGACTTTTATACGTTACGTTTGAATCTGGCAGTTTGCCGGGAAGTAAACCTGCGTAAATCTGAAAAACGTCATCGGATGCGTTCTGGCATCAGATATTCATTTGTTTACATATTATATGAGTTATTTTATCTTTTCTAAGTGTTTCGTGATTTTAATCCCTTTCGAAATAAATTTTAGGATTGTATCCTTTAAATTGCGTTTTTCGCGTTTTTGACCTAGCGGAACCCCGAAAACTCAAAATCTTTTTGCGTAAACTTTAGTTATCGTCCATCTCAAGTCCTTAAGTCAAAAATTTCATTTCCCCTCCTCTCTTGTTATATATGGACACCCAAAAACCCAACCAAAAAAACCTTAGGACTTGAAATTAAATCAAAGGCATCTTATTTGAATTTTCCTATGCATGTGCATAAAAGTGACACATGAGAGGGTCATTCTCATGCACACTTACCATGCTCTTCCACCATGTGAGCTCTTACACTCTTATAAGACTCCTATTTAGACCTTTGACCTCATTTAACCAAGCTTAAGCATTAAGGAATGAACCAAGACAAAATTTTGAACCATAATGGTCCCTTGTGACCCATTCTTAGCCGAACCTTACCCACACACACCTTTGGTGTGTGTTGGTCACTTGATACACAAAACCATTAATCCTAAACCTTCCTTTGACCTATATATACCCCATTATAACACACACTAGGGTTTCATATCATTTGAAAATAACCAACAAACTTTTTTCTCTCCCTTTTCCTCCTTTGAAGCCCACGGCTAACAACACCCTTAATAGGGTTACCATATCTTAGATTTCTATCAAGATCCAATCATTCTAAGTTCATCTCCAAGAGTTTCTAAGGTAGATCCAAGTATTGGTTGGTTGTTTTTCAAGAGTTTCTCAAGATTATAAAATTAGGGTTTCTAGTTTTATAAGTGGGTTTTGCAAGATATAGAGAGGTTAGATTTAGGGGTGTTTTAATTCTGCTATGGGGTCTATTCAAGATATTGGATGTCCAACTTCAGAATTTAAATTCCACAAAGGTTTGAAGCAAGGAGATCCCTTATCTCTTTTTCTTTTCATCTTGGCCTTGGAAAGTTTACATCTTTCGTTCAATAATATTTTGAGTGCAGGATTATTCAAGGGTATACACATTAATGATTCTCACATTAATTATTCTTATCTTCTGTGACTTTGTCCTCACATTATTATATGCCGAGCGCATGCAGTCTTCATTGGTAAATAGGATATAATGCAAAGATTATAACTATGTGCATGTCCCTAACTGTTTTTCCTCTTTGCTTTATAGGGCTCAAGAATAATATTCAATAAGAGTAAACTTATTGGATTGTGATTCTAATGAAGATGATTACTATTACTTTCTTTCTTTCTACTTTCTGCTAAACCTATTGGATGATTCCCAACTACTTTTTAACAAGCACCTTTCTAATGAAGATGTTACTATTGCTGCTAATCTCATTGGATGCACTACTTTCACAACGCCCTTTAACTATCTTGGCTTTAAGGTTGGGGCGCCCAGCTCTAAAAGTTGTTCTTGGGATGAGGTTCTTACTAAGATCTTTGCTCGCTTGTCCAAATGGAAACTTAAAACTCTCTCCATAGGTGGTCGTCTTACTATAATTAAATCGGTTTTAACCTCCTTGCCGTTATACCATATGTCGATCTATAAGGTTCCCATGGGTGTTTTAAATAGAATGGAATCCATTCGTAGGAGGTTCTTTATTGGTGTGGATAATAATGAGAGAAAAATCTCTATGATAGGGTGGCAGAAAGTCTTGGCTTCAAAGAAGAAAGGAGGGCTTGAAGTGTCTAGTTTTTTTGCACTTAACCAGGCTCTCTTGTTCAAGTATATTTGGAGGTTTATCTCTCATAGTACGTCCTTATGGTCACGTGTTATTAAAGCTATATACGGTGATCATGGTGCTCTTAATATCCCAGGTGCTGGTTCGCGCTCTTCTCTTTGGTATAATATCATTCGTGAGATTGGTTCTTTGTCCATAAAAGGTATTAACTTTCTTTCTTACATGAAGAAGAAAGTGGGTAACGATATATATACTTCTTTTTGGGAGGAGCCTTAGCTTTCCAATATTCCTCTGATGAATGTTTTTCCAAGATTGTACGCGTTAGAAAATAATAAGCAGGTGACAGTGGCTGTTAAGCTTAGCGATGGTTTTGTGACTGATTCTTTTTGATGAGCCCCACATGGAGGTATTGAGGAAGAGCAACTCCTTCTCCTCGTTAATAATCTTGAATCCGTTGTCCTTGCTGAATAAATTGATAGATGGATTTGGTTGCTTGATTCATTGGATGAGTTCTCGGTTAAGTCGGCTAGGTCTCATATTGAAGATATCTTATTGCCTACAGTAAGTTCTTCTACTAGATGGGTAAATGTAGTTCCGATAAAGATTAACATCTTCGCTTGGAAAATAAGTTTGGACAAACTTCCTACAAGGTTGAATTTGTCTCTTCGTAGGATTGAAATCTCGTCTATCATATCTCCTATTTGTAGCTCCGCTAGAGAATCAGGTTCTCATCATTTCTTTGGGTGCAATATGGCTCGTCTTCTTTTGCGCAAAATAACTCGATGGTGGGAATTAGAATATCCTGATCTTAACTCATACGAAGAGTGGCCTACCTAGTTTAACTCTATTCAGCTTTATAAAGGTCTTAAAGATGTGTTGGAAGGTGTCTTCTATGTTATGTGGTGGGCGATTTGGAAATTCCATAATCAGGTTTTGTTTGGCAACTCTCAACCTCGTTTGGCTCTTCTTTAGGATGAGATTGTTCTTTTATCTTTTACTTGGAGTTCTAATACATGTAAAAATAATTTTGATTGGATCTCTTGGTTGAAATGTCCGAGAACCTTATCTTTATAATTTCCTAGCTCCTTGCAAGTTTTTAATATAATTTTCAGTTAAAAAAAAGTGGGTTTTGCAAGATCTTGTGTCATCATCTTTTGCTTGCTTTCTTGTGAGTATTTCTTGACCCATCTTGTATTATTTTGATATTGTTATGATTCTTATTATAGATCTATGTTTATATCTAAAGATCCAAGTGTTTGTGGTAATTTTACAAAGGAAAGTACAAGTTGGTTTTGTTCATCTTAAAAATATATTGGAAGTCTTATGACAAAAACTTTTATGTTTATGTTATTATCTTGTTCTTGGTGAGATGAGTGTGGAATGAGTGTTGCAACAATAGAAGTGATAGGATTAGGTTAGTTTAGGATGTGGTTTTGTGGTGGATTAGTTGTGAACGGAGATTAGGCTAGACTAGGCACTATTGTAAAGTTTGGGTGGATTTTGGTTGCGTTTTTGGCACAAAGTGCTTGCTGTCCCAAAATGGTTTTGAGGTTTTGAGCGACCTAAAAATATTTTCATTATGCGTAAAAGTAGTTTTTGAAGAGCTTATTTCGAATAGATAGTTTTTCATATATCGCACTTTAAAATCGGACTTAAAACGGCCATGTTATAGCCAAATGAAACTTGAAACATTTTTCGGCAAAACCAAATGAATAGTGTGCTGATGTGAATAGTAAAACAGGATTCCGGGCACATTCGGGCAATTTTGGACATTTTAAATGCAAGTGAAACATATAGGAATGTTAGGAAATTAGTTGGAACAACTAGAAATGTCATGAAAGGTTATTTAAGATGCCGACCTTAATAAAAAGTAGGATTATTAAAAATGGTACGAAATAGACATTTAGGCAATTTAAACTTAAGGTTAGGCGGTTTAGGATTTGTTTAAGCGATTTGTAAAATATGGACACGTAAGAAAATAGGGGACGCTATTAACGTTTTAAAACTAAAAACTTTCCTAAAAAAGAAAGGTTTCTATAAATAGTAACTTTTTACAAGTGTCGGGATTTATCAAAGATGTTGTAAATTTTTCTAAGTCTTTTATTACTAAAACGCAAACACACTTGGATGCTTTAAAAGATGAACATAGATGCTTTACTGGTTTACTTTGCAAAATACTAAGTCATACCCATATTTAATCTAGGTCGCGGTTAGACCTCCTTATATCATCATCGTTTGTTATGATTATCGCTCATCCTTGTTAAGGTGAGTTCATAGTCCTACGTTTTACTATTTTTACTTTACTATTTTGGGGTGAGAAACATTACTTGTTTTTAAACTATGGACACAGTTACTTTACGTTGCCTTTTCCCGATTACATGTTGCCTAAGTAGCGAATAGACCACTATGCCCGAAATTATCATGAACCATCAATTGCTTAGCCGACTGTACTGGTTAAGAGAGCGCGAGTGTTGTAAATAGATCTATTGGGAGCAATTATCCCTATCCGAGTAAGTAGCGCTTACTAGTTTCGAAGGTCCCGAACAAACAGATATATACCATGTCGGAAAGTTAATAGGTGATCTTGGTAAGATACCGATGAAGGAAACCGACTCGATGGAGAAGCTGATGAGACAGTACTTGAAGGAAGTAGTCTCGAGGCATGGAGTGCCAGTTTCGATTATTTACGATCGAGATAGTATGTTCACATCTCATTTCTGGAAAACACTAAACAAAGCCCTAGGTACTCAACTAGATATGAGTACGGCTTACCATCCGGAGACCGATGGTCAAAGTGAAAGAACTATCCAAACGTTGGAGAACATGCTACGTGCTTTTGTGATTGATTTTGGGAATGTTTGGGATAGACACCTTCCTTTAGTAGAGTTTTCTTACAACAATAGTTATCACACTAGTATCAAAGCTGCACCATTTGAAGCTCTCTATGGCCGAAAATGTCAATCGCCTATTTGTTGGGCTGAGGTTGGAGACGCTCAACTTACTAGTCTGGAAATTATTCATGAAACACTGAAGAAAATCATTCAGATCTAAAAGCGAATTCCAGCAGCACGAGATAGACAAAAGAGTACGTTATAGGAGATTAAGCGATATGAATTTAAGGATGGAGACAAGGTTATTTTGACAAGTGGATTCGCCATGGAAAAGGGGTGATATGTTCGACAAACGTGGAATTTGAACCTATTATATGATACCTTTTAAGATTATCGCTAAAGTGGGAACTCTTGCTTATCGACTTGAACTCTCGGAGCAATTAAGAAGAGTTCATATCACTTTCCATGTTTCCAATCTAAAGAAGTGTCTCGTAGACGAACCCTTAGCTATTCCGTTAGAAGAAATCCAGATTGATGACAAGCTTAATTTTATTGAGGAACCGGTTAAAATTATGAACCGAGAAGTTAAACAGCTAAAGCACAGTTGCATCCCAATTGTGAAAGTTTGTTGGACGTTGAGGTGAGGGCCCGAGTTTACTTGGGAGTGCGAAGACCAATTGAAGAAGAGATACCCTCATCTATTTGTTAATCCTTCAACCACGTCCAAGCTTTGAGGACAAAGCTTCTTTAACGGGGGAAGAATGTCACACCCTGAGAATTTCAGGTCAATATTTTAAACTTTTCCGATAATTATTTTTGACTTTTATACGTTACGTTTGAATCTAGCAGTTTACCGGGAAGTAAACCCACGTAAATCTGAAAAACATCATCGGACGTGTTCTGGCATTAGATATTCATTAGTTTAGATATTATATGAGTTATTTTATCTTTTCTAAGTGTTTCGTGATTTTTAATCCCTTCCGATATTAATTTTAGGATTGTATCCTTTAAATTGCGTTTTCGCGTTTTTGACCTAGCGGAACCCCAGAAACTCGAAATCTTTTCGCATAAACTTTAGTTATCGTCCATCTCATGTCCTTAAGTCAAAAATTTCGCCCCCCCTCCTGTCTGGTTATATATGGACACCCAAAAACCCAACCAAAACAACCTTAGGACTTGAAATTAAATCAAAGGCATCTTATTTGAATTTTCCCATGCATGTGCATAAAAGTGACACATGAGAGGGTCATTCTCATGCACACATTCCATTCTCTTCCACCATGTGAGCTCTTACACTCTTGTAAGACTCATATTTAGACCTTTAACCTCATTTGACCAAGCTTAAGCATTAAAGAATGAACCAAGATAAAATTTTGAACCATAATGGTCCCTTGTGACCCATGCTCAGCCGAACCTCACCCACACACACCTTTAGTGTGTGTTGGTCACTTGATACACAAAACCATTAACCCTAAACCTTCCTTTGGCCTCTATATATCCTATTATAACACACACTAGTGTTTCATATCATTCCAAAATCACCAACAAAAAATTTTCTCTCCCTTTTAATCCTTTGAAGCCCGCGGATAACAACACCCTTAATAGGGTTACCATATCTTTGATGTCTATCAAGATCCAATCATTCTAAGTTCATTTCCAATAGTTTCTAAAGTAGATCCAAGTATTGGTTGGTTGTTTTTCAAGAGTTTCTCAAGATTATAAAATTAGGGTTTCTAGTTTTATAAGTGTGTTTTGCAAGATATGGAGAGGTTGGATTCAGGGGTGTTTTAATTCTCCAGCTAGAGAGGATTCTTCTTATTCGTCTGGCACTAGGGATGGCATTGTTAGGTCATTCGAAAATATGCTGATTGACTTGGATGATGCTGTGCGTGACTTTTACCATCACATGTTTGAGGTTCGTATTGATAGGATTATCGGGATTGAGACTGCTCAGATCCGGTTAGAGGCCGATCAGTTGATAGCTAGCGAAGACAGAGCTAGGATGGCCAAGAGGATATATAGCTTGAGGTTGGAGAACCTCAAGGTTCGTGCTATGTTAGATATTGAGAGGGATCGTGTGAACAGCCTGCGTCCTTATATGTCCCTTTCACAAGAGGAGTTTCGTCAGATTCGTAGGGATCATGATGATGCTCGAGGGAGACTTAGGAGGTTGGAGTCGTATCTTGAGAGGCGTTTTGGTTTTCGCCCTTAGACTAGTAGTACATGATATGTAGACACTATGATGGATGTTAGTGCTAGATGTTAGTAGTAGAAACAATTGTGGATCATGTACCTATTTTGGATTTTGGTTTGCGACTTATGCTTTTATTCATGAAATGGAAAAGCTTTTTTTGATTTCTCGTTATTTTATCTATATTTTTATTTATTCGTTCTGGCAATCGTCTTGTAATTATATTTTATTTCATAGGATATATTAAATTATCGTCATCAAATAATCGTATATTCGTTTCAAAATCTCACCATGGGTTGTGTCTTGTGATGTAGAACAATGACTATCACTCGCTCCGGTATGACCCCTGAAGCAATCGAGACTCTTAACCGACGTGTGAAGAAGCGTTGGCTGTATGAGGCGACCTGTGCCGCCAATGCTCTCGAGACTGAAAACCAAAGCCAAAATGGCAGTGATGGTGACAATGGAAATGGTGGAAATGGAAATGGTAGAAATGAGAATCCAAATGAGAATGGCAGAGGTGATATACTTGTTGCTAGAGAATGCACCTACCAAGACTTTATGAAGTGTCAACCACTCAACTTAGGACGGAAGGGGTTGTAGGATGAATAATGGTGGTTTGAGTAAATGGAAACAGTGTTCCTATCAGCAAATACCAGAGGATGTCTAAGTTAAGTAGGTACTTGTACCCTATTGGACGGATGCACTTAATAGTGGAACTCAATAGAAGACTATAGGGACTGAGGCTGGCATTTGCCATGTCATGACAGAGAGCTCTTGAAACTAAATGACTGAAGTGTTTGCCAAGGAATGAGATTCAGGAAATGAAACTGAATGTGGAACTTAAACCGTAAAGAACATGATTTGACTTCTTATACACTGAGATTTCAGAACTTACCATGATGTGTACCCATATGGTCCACGAGGAGGAGATCTGGGTGGAGAAATTCATTGGAGGTCTTCCTGATAATATCCAAGGGAATGTAATTGCTGTAGAACCCACAAGACTACAAGATGCTGTTCGGATTGCCAACAACTTGATGGACCAAAATTTGAAGGGCTATGTTGTAAGAAATGCAGAGAACAAGAGGAGATTAAACAAAAACTATGGAAACAACAGTGGGCAACAACCACCCCATAAACAACAGAATATTGGAGGATAGAATATTGCTAGAGCCTATATGGCTGGTAACAATAAGATGAATGGTTATGAAGGAACACTTCCTTTCTGCAATAAGTGTAAGCTACACCACGAAGGACAGTGTACTGCTAAGTGTCGTAACTATAAGAGGATTGGACATATAACCAGGGATTGCAGATTTGTTATGACTGTACCTACTCAAGGAACTCCAGGGCCGAATCAGGGAGTTATTACGTGTTTTGAGTGTGGTGCATAAGGACATTACCAGAAGGATTGTCCCAAAGTCAAGAACTAAAACCGTGGGAACAAAACAAGAGTTCTTGATGCAAGAGGCAAAGCATATGTCCTAGGAGGAGGTGACGCAAACCCGGGTTCCAACACTGTCACGGGTACGTTCCTTCTCAACGATCATCATGCTTATATGTTATTTGATTCGGGTGCCGATAGAAGTTTCGTATCAAATACTTTTAGTACATTGCTAGATATCACACCCTATGCCTTAGACGTTAGTTACGCTGTCGAGCTAGCTGACGGAAGAACTTTAGAAACCAACACTGTGCTTAGAGGCTGTACATTAGGATTGTTAGGACATCCATTTAATATCGACCTGATGCCTATAGATTTGGGTAGTTTTGACGTTATCATCGGCATGGATTGGTTAGCAAAGAATCATGCAGTAATTGTCTGTGACGAGAAGATAGTGCGTATTCCTTACGGAAACGAAATTCTAATCGTTCAAGGAGACAAGAGTGATAGGGAGAAGAAATCTACATTAAGCATTATCTCGTGTATGAAGGCCCAAAAGTATATGGAGAAAGGTTGTCAATTATTCTTGGCACAAGTTATGGTGAAGGAAACCGAAGACAAGTCGAAGGAGAAGCGATATTAAAGATGTAGCCGATATGGTACGAGACCTTTTCGAAAGTTTTTCCAGAAGAAATTACTTCTGGGATACCACCCACACTAAAAGGGATTGCAGATTGACTTCTAGTCCCAGGTGTCTGCACCTGGTAGACGAGCCCGTATAGGTTAGCCCGTCGGGAGATGGAAGAAATTGTCTACCAACTATATGAAACTTTCTGACAGGATTCATAAGACCAAGTTCTAACCTTGGGGAGCTCGGTTTTGTTTGTAAAAATGAAAGACGGTCTTTTCTAATGTGTATCGACTACGTGAATTAAGCTTACTATGAAAAAATTGATACCCACTTCGAGATCGTTGACTTGTTTGATCGTTGCAAGGATCAAGTGTGTACTCGAAGATCGACTTGAGGTCTGGTTATCACCAACTCAGAGTTCGTGATGAGGATATCCCAAAGACGGCGTTTATGGTCATTACGAGTTCCAAGTGATACCTTTCGGGTTGACTAACGCACCCGCAGTGTTCATAGACCTGATTGAACGAGTATACAGACCGTACTTAGACAAATTTGTGATCGTGTTCATTGATGACATCTTGATCTACTCTAAGACCAAGAGAAACATGTGCACATCTTGACTAATTTTAGGTTGCTCAAGAAGAAGAATTGTTACGCCAATTTCTCGAAGTGCGAACTTTTGGGGGGGGGGGGTGGATGTGAGTATATTTCTTAGACAGTGATTGAGAGTGAAGGCTATTTCACGTTGATCTTGCTAAGATTGAGTCAATCAAGGATTGGGATATCCCCTAAGGACCCAGACAGAAAATTCCGCAATTTCTAGGTTTTCGGATTACTTACCGACGATATATTCAAGGTTCTCTCCAGATTGCTAGCCTATGACGAAGCTGAATCGAAACGTGTAAAGTTCAAATTGGGGGGAAAAGGAGGAAACTACTTTCCAGACATTGAAACAAAAGTTGTGTAGTGCACCAATTTTGGCATTGCCCGAAGGAAGTGAAAACTTTGTAGTATATTGTGATGCTTCTCACAAGGGATTAGGCGTAGTGTTGATGCAGAAGGAGAAAGTCATAGCTTATGCATCCCGCCAACTCAAAATCCATGAGAAGAACTACACGACACATGATTTGGAATTGGGAGCTGTGGTGTTCGCTCTCAAGATGTGGAGACACTATCTCTATGGCACAAAATGCGTTGTGTTCACTGATCATAAGAGTTTGCAACATATTTTAGATCAGAAGGAGCTGAATATGAGACAACATAGATGGTTAGAGCTGTTAAGTGACTACGACTGTGAGTTACGTTGTCACCCGGGAAAGGCGAATGTGGTGGCTGATGCGTTGAGCCGAAAGAGTAGACCTAAGCCACTACGAGTTCGAGCCTTGGTTATGACAATCGGTTTGAACCTCCCTGCACGAATCTTAAATGCTCAGGTTGAGGCGAGAAAAGAAGAGAATTACGAAACAGAAGACTTGTGTGGCATGATTAAAAAACTAGAGCCACGTACCAATGGAACGCTATGGTTGAAGAATAGAAGCTGGATACCATGTTTTGGTGACTTGAGGGCTTTGATTATGCACGAATCGAATAATTCAAAGTATTCGATCCACCCTGGATCGAACAAAATGTACCAAGATTTAAAGAAGCTATACTGGTGGCCCAACATAAAATCAGAAATTGCCACATATGTGAGTAAGTGTATGACTTGCGCAAAGGTTAAAGCAGAATACCAGAAACTGTCCGGTCTGTTGGTTACAAACCTAAATCCTGAATGGAGTGGGGATAATATAACTATGGATTTCGTGACAAAGTTACCAAAGACGGCAAGTGGGCAAGATATGATTTGGGTTATAGTCGACTGACTCACTAAATCTGCTCATTTTCTGCCAGCAAAGGAAAATGACTCAATGGAGAAACTGACTAGACAGTACTTGAAAGAAGTGGTGTCGAGACATGGAGTGCCGGTTTCGATCATTTCTGATCGCGATGGCAGGTTCGTGTCTCAATTCTGGAAATCTCTTCAAGAAGTTTTTGGAACTCAATTAGATATGAGTATGGCGTACCACCCAGAAACAGGTGGTCAAAGTGAGAGGACTATCCAAACATTGAAAGATATGCTCCGAGCATGTGTGATAGATTTCAGAAAGGATGGGGACAGACATTACCTTAATGGGTTTCTACAACAACAGTACACTTACCAGTATTAAAGTGCACCGTTTGAGGCGTTGTTGGTCGCAGTGCCGTTACCTATGTTATTGAGGCTGAGGTGGCGATGCTCAGCTCACTGGCCCAGAAATTGTTCGTGAAACAACCGAGAAGATTATCCAAATCAAGCATCGTCTACAAGCTTCACGTGATCGACAAAAGAGCTACGCTGATAAGAGACGTAAGCCATTAGAGTTTCAGGTTGGGGATAAGGTCATGCTGAAAGTATCGCCCTAGAAAGGAGTAATATGTTTCGGCAAACGGGGAAAGCTGAACCCTCGTTATATTGGACCTTTTAAAATTCTCGCCAAGGTGAGAACGGTTGCATATCGACTAGAATTACCAGAGAAACTAAGCCGTGTTCATAGTCCCTTTCACGTCTCGAATCCTTAAGGAAGTTGCTTACTCCGACGAACGCCGCTGATTCCGTTGGATCCACATTGACGAAAAGCTCAATTTCATTGAAGAACCGGTTGAAATTATGGACCGCGAAGTTAAACATTTAAAGCAAAGTCGCATTCCAATTGTGAAGGTCCGTTGGAATTCGAGAAGAGGTCCCGAGTATACCTGGGAACGCGAAGACCAAATGCAAAAGAAGTACCCTTATCTTTTTGCTAACCCTGTATCCGCGTCTCAAGCTACGTCCTAAGCTTTGAGGATAAATCTCTTTTAACAGGGAAAGGATGTCACACCTCGTCAATTCCCGGTTAGTATTCCGACCCATTAGATTCAATTATTTTAAATTTTATACGTTACGCTTAAATCTGACAGTTTATCGAGAAGCTAAACTATGTAAAAACTGAAAAACGTCATCGGACGCGTTCCGGCATCGTTTATTATTTTATTTAAACTTAATATGAGATATTTTAGCTTTCCCAAGTGTTTCGTGATTTTTAAAGCAGGTGACAGTGGCTGCTAAGCTTAGCGATGGTTTTGTGACTGATTCTTTTTGACGAGCCCTACGTGGAGGTATTAAGGAAGAGCAACTCCTGCTCCTCGTTAATAATCTTGAATCCATTGTCCTTGCTGACTTAAATGATAGATGGATTTTGTTGCTTGATTCATTGGGTGAGTTCTCGGTCAAGTCGGCTTGGTCTCATATTGAAGATTTCTTATTGCCTACAATAAGTTCTTCTACTAGATGGGTAAATGTAGTTCTGATAAAGATTAACATCTTCGCTTGGAAAATAAGTTTGGACAAACTTCCTACAAGGTTGAATTTGTTTCTTCATGGGATTGAAATCCCGTTTATCATATGTCCTATTTGTAGCTCCGCTGGAGAATCAGGTTCTCATCATTTTTTTAGGTGAAATATGCGCAAAGTAACTCGATGGTGGGAATTAGAATATCCTGATCTTAATTCGTACAAAGAGTGGCTTACCTCGCTTAACTCTATTTGGCTTTATAAAGGTCTTAAAGATGTGTTGGAAGGTGTCTTCTATGTTATGTGATGGGCGATTTGGAAATTCCATAATTAGGTTTTGTTTGGCAGCTCTCAACCTCGTTTGGCTCTTCTTTATGATGAGATTGTTCTTTTATCTTTTACTTAGTGTTCTAATAGATGTAAAAATAATTTTGATTGGATCTCTTGGTTGAAATGTCCTAGAACCTTATCTTTGTAATTTCCTAGCTCCTTGCTAGTTTTTAATATAATTTGTCGTTTAAAAACAAAGTGGGTTTTGCAAGATCTTGTGTCATCATCTTTTGCATGCTTTCTTGACCCATCTTGTATTATTTTGATATTGTTATGATTCTTGTTATAGATCTATGTTTATATCTAAAGATCCAAGTGTTAGTGGTAATTTTACAAAGGAAAGTACAAGTTGTTTTTGTTCATCTTAAAAATATATTGGAAGTCATATGACAAAAACTTTTATGTTTATGTTATTATCTTGTTCTTGGTGAGATGAGTGTGGAATGAGTGTTGCAACAATAGAAGTGATGGGATTAGGTTAGTTTAGGATGTGGTTTTGTGGTGGATTAGTTGTGAACGGAGATTAGGCTAGACTAGGCACTATTGTAAAGTTTGGGTAGATTTTGGTTGCGTTTTTGGCACAAAGTGCTTGCTGTCCCAAAATGGTTTTGAGGTTTTGAGCGACCTAAAAATATTTTCATTAGGCGTAAAAGTAGTTTTTGAAGAGCTTATTTCGAATAGATAGTTTTTCATATATTGCACTTTAAAATTGGTCTTAAAACGGCCATGTTATAGCCAAATAAAACTTGAAACATTTTTCGGCAAAACCAAATGAATAGTGTGCTGATGTGAATTGTAAAACAGGTTTCCGGACACTTTTGGGCAATTTTGGACATTTTAAATGCAAGCGAAACATATAAGAATGTTAGGAAATTAGTTGGAACAACTATAAATATCATAAAAGGTTATTTGAGATGCCGACCTTAATAAAAAGTAGGATTATTAAAAATGGTACGAAATGGACATTTAGGCGATTTAAACATAAGGTTAGGCGGTTTAGGATTTGTTTAAGCGATTTGTAAAATATGGAGACGTAAGAAAATAGGGGACGCTATTAACGTTTTGAAATTAAAACTTTCTTAAAAAGGAAAGGTTTCTATAAATAGTAACTTTTTGCAAGTGTTGAGATTTATCAAAGATGTTGTAAATTTTTCTAAGTCTTTTATTACTAAAACGCAAACACACTTGGATGCTTTAAAAGATGAACATAGATGCTTTACTTGTTTACTTTGCCGAATGCTAAGTCATACCCATATTTAATCTAGGTCGCGGCTAGACCTCCTTATATCATCATCGTTTGTTGTGATTATCTCTCATCCTTGTTAATGTGAGTTCATAGCCCCACGTTTTTACTACTTTTACTTTACTATTTTGGGGTGAGAAACATTGCTTGTTTTTAAACTATAGACACAGTTACTTTACGTTGCCTTTTCCCGATTACGTGTTGCCTAAGTAGCGAATAGACCACTATGCCCAAAATTATCATGAACCATCAATTGCTTAGCCGACTATACTAATCAAGTGAGCGCGAGTGTTGTAAATAGATCTATTGGGAGCAATTATCCCTATCCGGGTATGTAGCGCTTACTAGTTTCGGAGGTCCCGAACAAACGGATATATACCATGTCGGA
>BQNB010058407.1:21531-37774 GCA_026074375.1 Tanacetum coccineum | reverse complement strand
CATTATAAACACAATACAATAAACAGCTTGTCAGAAAATGATTAACTGTCATGCAAGTGAATTGGTCCCTTTTTAGTACTTGATACTTATGTGAAATCTTACTGTAACATATATGTGTGTAAATTTTATGGGTTTACGGGTATAATGATATTAATACATTGTACACAACTTGGTGTTTTGATATGTAGGGGAAGTTGGAGGACGGGAGGGAGATTGCTGTAAAGAAGTTGTCACAATCGTCGAGTCAAGGAAACAAGGAGTTCACAAACGAGGTGAAACTATTAGCACGTGTGCAACACCGAAATGTTGTCAACTTATTGGGTTATTGTGCTAACCCCGAGAAGCTTTTAGGGTGCGTTTGGTTTGAGGGGTTAGGATTAGGATTTAAAAATGATGGAAAAATAAGTTGTTTGGTTTGGTTTTGTGGGTCCCGAAAATAAGGATGAGTCTCAATTTGTAAAACCTTATAAGTTTGACTACTTTTTGATATATTTTCATTTTATGTGAGCCTAGTTTTTACATCAACCACTCATATATTATTTTATTTTTATTTTGTCATAATATTATTTTTAAATTTATAAACTATATTCATTTATAACATATAAAATATATTATTATATTTATTTTTCTCTCTCTTCATTTAATTTAAAACCCACATTAAAACCAAATCCAAATCATAATCCTAATCTTAATACTAAACCCGTATTCAACCAAACGGGCCCGTAATCATTCTATACCAGTCAAATAGTTTGTAGTTTTGTAGTACTAATTAACACGCTCATTTATTCATAACAATATATGGTATGCTTGACCCAGTTTCGATATATGAGCTTTCTGACCATGTAGGGTCAGCTTTTAGTATCTCTGTGTATCTATCTTTATTTTATATTATAATAAAATTAATTTTTATATAATTTAATTAATTCTTAAAATATTACTTAACAATAAACTATATTAAATTTTCCCTCATATATTAAATCAAAATCTAAATCCTAAACCGAATTTAAATCCAAATCCAAATCTTAATTCTAAACCCGTCTATATTCCAAACGGCCCTAAGTTTCCTTTAATATTTTTCTTAAAACACTCATTACTAATTAATGTAATTTTTAAAACACACCTACAATGAAAAGTAGGTTTAATTTGACCCCTTTTTTCGGCCGGAACCGGTTCAACCGGTTGACCCGGCCGGGTCGAACCGGGTTTCAAAACACTGAATAATACTAATTAATTCAGTATTTATAACAGTCAAAATTGAGTCAAATAATCTTTGTAACAACCTGGTAATTAAATGACTTGAATTCTATAAACTTGTAACATGATCCTGAAAATTAAATATTTTCAATTCTATAAACTCGTAACATCCCTTTAATATTCATATATAAGCTCAATTATACCACTCTCTCAAAACTAAAAAAACAAAATTATCTTCACTATCGCTAGAAATATGCTTTCACACACTCTCTAAAAAATCCCTTGGTGCCGGTACAACAACCATCATCAACACTAATCAAGATTCGGAAAATAAAAGCATCAGAAAAAGGAAAACGGTTTACCAACGAAACTATCAACTCAAAACAGGTCAAATTTATAAACCCAAACAAAACACCAAATGATTTAGCATCGGTGTTATCAAGATTCAGTTTTAGCAACACCAACCAACCACTTAAACATCATCAAAACACCTAAACACAACCGATTAAAACCACCAAATAACCACACCAGTTAGATTCGCATATTCAGATGATTGTTGTGTCAGATATTTCGATTTGTGGTGGTGGCGTTGATGGCCGTGAGTTTAAATAATAGTGGATATGAAATTATTTGCATTGTTATTGCCTATTTTAATTTTTATTAGTATTTATTTGTACAGTTATTGTTAGAAAAGCGTTTAACCGGATAACATTTGCTCACCGCAAAATATAGTCACATGGTACCCGCCGCCGCATTGTGCGGGTACCCTGCTAGTTAAATAAAAGAATCAATCGTAACATCTTATAAGTTATTACTAAATCAAAATAAAAGTGGTGTTTGTATTTATAATCACTCATGTAGATTTAGTTTAATAAAGCTCAAACTCATTATCTATAACGTAGACGACTAGACGATGACTTTTGTAAGTTGCCAACTTACTATAAATGGGAATATGAGATTATAATCAAAATTAAATCTATTTTAATGCAAATTTAATATATTAATTTCATGTTTAGATCATCTTTAATGCATCAAGTCATTACATTTATTGTATTTAATTCATTCATACAAGAGAAATAAAGTTTTTAGCAAAAACTTAAGATTTATCAAGTCTTTGTAAAAAGCTTTTAAAAAATTATTCATGCAATGAAAAAAAACTATATAAAAAGCTTTTTAAAATAATAAAAAATATTTTTAGTTTTTGTATAAAAAATGCTCTTAACGTACCATACACTAATAGTGTGTTCGTTTCTTTTTTTATTTTACAGTAGTACAAATATACTAATTAACGAGATTTATTTATTGAGTAAACCATTTATTCTTTATTTTATATCGATTTCGATTTCAATATAGGAAACGACCAAACAATATTTTGAGCATATGTGCTTGTATACAAATATACTAATATTTTGAGTAATGAATTGGCGTCCAGGTACAACACCATAGCAACTAGCAGCATAGATTGCGTCTAAGTGCACCTTTTTCTAAAACAATTCACATGTACACAATATTATTGATTTATGAAACAATCGATCAACGTGTTTAGATATATGAAATGTTTTATTCGAAAGTCCGTACAAAGCAAAGAATTTTCCCAACAGAATTTACTTTCATTTGCTTTGCTAAGTCTAATTAAATAGCGTTTTTGTTGATAAGTTGTTTGTTGTTCATTAATATATATATCTTGACAATCTAGAATTTGTATCATAGTGAGCTTGAATTTTGACTTGTATGATCAAAATATCAACTATGATAATCATAGAAAGGTCGATACTTTACAAACAATTTAGAATGAAAGGTCATCGTAAATCAATGGATTGAAAGGCTCTCGTACGAGTTTGATTTTTAATTCCTTTTGACTCGTAAGATTCAGATGAACATTAGCTAATATGCGATCTTTGCCGATGATCTATTTATATTTATATTTATATATATATAATAAAACAAAATCTTTTTGAAAAATTATTCATGCAATGAAAAAAAAACTATTTAAAAAGCTTTTTATATACATAAAATATTTTTAGTTTTTGTATAAAAAATGCTCTTAACGTACCATACACTAATAGTGTGTTCGTTTCTTTTTTTATTTTACAGTAGTACAAATATACTAATATTTTGAGTAATGAATTGGCGTCCAGGTACAACACCATAGCAACTAGCAGCATAGATTGCGTCTAAGTGCACCTTTTTCTAAAACACATTCACATGTACACAAATATTCGATTTATGAAACACTCGATCACGTGTTTAGAAATATGAAATGTTTTATTCGAAAGTCCGTACAAATCAAAGAATTTTCCAACAGAATTTCTTCAATTTGCTTTGCTAAGTCTAATTAAACTAGACGTTTTTGTTGATAAAGTTGTTAGATGATAATAAAAATATAAAACTTTGACAATCTAGAATTTGTATCATAGTGAGCTTGAATTTTGACTTGTATGATCAAAATATCAACTATGATAATCATAGAAATGTTGATACTTTACAAACAATTTAGAATGAAAGGTCATCGTAAATCAATGGATTGAAAGGCTCTCGTACGAGTTTGATTTTTAATTCCTTTTGACTCGTAAGATTCAGATGAACATTAGCTAATATGCGATCTTTGCCGATGATCTATTTATATTTATATTTATATTTATATATATATAATAAAACAAAATCTTTTTGAAAAATTATTCATGCAATGAAAAAAAACTATTTAAAAAGCTTTTTAAAATAATAAAAAATATTTTTAGGTTTTGTATAAAAAATGCTCTTAACGTACCATACACTAATAGTGTGTTCGTTTCTTTTTTTATTTTACAGTAGTACAAATATACTAATTAACGAGATTTATTTATTGAGTAAACCATTTATTCTTTATTTTATATCGATTTCGATTTCAATATAGGAAACGACCAAACAATATTTTGAGCATATGTGCTTGTATACAAATATACTAATATTTTGAGTAATGAATTGGCGTCCAGGTACATCACCATAGCAACTAGCAGCATAGATTGCGTCTAAGTGCACCTTTTTCTAAAACACATTCACATGTACACAAATATTCGATTTATGAAACACTCGATCACGTGTTTAGAAATATGAAATGTTTTATTCGAAAGTACGTACAAATCAAAGAATTTTCCAACAGAATTTCTTCAATTTGCTTTGCTAAGTCTAATTAAACTAGACGTTTTAGTTGATAAAGTTGTTAGATGATAATAAAAATATAAAACTTTGACAATCTAGAATTTGTATCATAGTGAGCTTGAATTTTGACTTGTATGATCAAAATATCAACTATGATAATCATAGAAAGGTCGATACTTTACAAACAATTTAGAATGAAAGGTCATCGTAAATCAATGGATTGAAAGGCTCTCGTACGAGTTTGATTTTTAATTCCTTTTGACTCGTAAGATTCAGATGAACATTAGCTAATATGCGATCTTTGCCGATGATCTATTTATATTTATATTTATATATATAATAAAACAAAATCTTTTTGAAAAATTATTCATGCAATGAAAAAAAAACTATTTAAAAAGCTTTTTAAAATAATAAAAAATATTTTTAGTTTTTGTATAAAAAATGCTCTTAACGTACCATACACTAATAGTGTGTTCGTTTCTTTTTTTATTTTACAGTAGTACAAATATACTAATTAACGAGATTTATTTATTGAGTAAACCATTTATTCTTTATTTTATATCGATTTCGATTTCAATATAGGAAACGACCAAACAATATTTTGAGCATATGTGCTTGTATACAAATATACTAATATTTTGAGTAATGAATTGGCGTCCAGGTACATCACCATAGCAACTAGCAGCATAGATTGCGTCTAAGTGCACCTTTTTCTAAAACACATTCACATGTACACAAATATTCGATTTATGAAACACTCGATCACGTGTTTAGAAATATGAAATGTTTTATTCGAAAGTCCGTACAAATCAAAGAATTTTCCAACAGAATTTCTTCAATTTGCTTTGCTAAGTCTAATTAAACTAGACGTTTTTGTTGATAAAGTTGTTAGATGATAATAAAAATATAAAACTTTGACAATCTAGAATTTGTATCATAGTGAGCTTGAATTTTGACTTGTATGATCAAAATATCAACTATGATAATCATAGAAAGGTCGATACTTTACAAACAATTTAGAATGAAAGGTCATCGTAAATCAATGGATTGAAAGACTCTCGTACGAGTTTGATTTTTAATTATTCCTTTTGACTCGAAGATTCAAGAGAACATTAAAGCTGATACGTCGATTCTTTGCCGATGATCAATTTATATTTAAATTATCAATAAAATAAAACACAATCTTTTTGAAAAATATTCATGCAATGAAAAAAAACTATTTTAAAAAGCTTTTTAAAAATAATAAGAAAATATTTTTAAGTTTTTGTAAAAAAATGCTTTAACGTACCATACACAAATAGTGTGGTTCATTTCTTTTTATTTTACAGTAGTACAAATATACTAATTAACAGATTATTATATTGAGTAAACCAGTTATTCTTTTATTTTAATATCGATTTCGATTCAATATAGAAACGACAAACAATATTTTGACATGATGTGCTTGGATACAAATAAACTAATATTTTTGAGTAATGGAATTGGCGTCCAGGTACATCACCATAGCAAAGCAGCATAGATTGCGTCTAAAGTGCAACCCTTTTTTTTTTCTTTTTGCTCAAACACATTCACATTACACAAATATTCAATTTATAAACACTCGCTCACGTGTTTAGAAATATGAAATGTTTTATTCGAAAGTACGTACAAATCAAAGAATTTTCCAACAGAATTTCTTCAATTTGCTTTGCTAAGTCTAATTAAACTAGACGTTTTTGTTGATAAAGTTGTTAGATGATAATAAAAATATAAAACTTTGACAATCTAGAATTTGTATCATAGTGAGCTTGAATTTTGACTTGTATGATCAAAATATCAACTATGATAATCATAGAAAGGTCGATACTTTACAAACAATTTAGAATGAAAGGTCATCGTAAATCAATGGATTGAAAGACTCTCGTACGAGTTTGATTTTTAATTCCTTTTGACTCGTAAGATTCAGATGAACATTAGCTAATATGCGATCTTTGCCGATGATCTATTTATATTTATATTTATATATATATAATAAAACAAAATCTTTTTGAAATCCCCCCCTCCCCCCAACACTTGATATGTCATTAATGACATCACTAATTATGTCACTAATGCTGAAAATATTTACAATTTGTATCCCTCATTTAATTATCTACTAAAAATATGCCTTAAAATCTTGAATTTTTTATATCATGTTTTTTTGATTTATTTTATTTTGAAAATTTATAATTCTTATTATCAAGTCTCGTTTTCAAGCTATTATACACTCCCGGTTTATAACTTCTTATAATATTTTTATATATTATTGTTCATGGGTCGAACTTATGGAAGTCATATATATAGATTTAATAAATCAGAATTTACCACCTATTTTTATTAGAAAATGCATAGTATCTTCATTAATTTTGCTATTTTATTTAGCTACCTATGAATTCACGGGCTTATAAGCTATAGTTTTTTATTCGAAAGTTATTCAACAACTTCTATTAGCTACCAAACAAAAAGAATTACATAACATCAAAAAATGGTAAAATCCCGATACTTTAACTGCGAGGGAATCAAAGAGTAAGAAAAAACTTTTGACTCGAAGGCAGATGGATCGTTTTCACTTCGGCAAAAGAAAAAACCCGCCCATCCCGGAAGGCCGAGCCAGGACCGGTTTTCCACTTCGGAAGGATTTTGAAGAACCCCAAACAAGTCCGATAGAAGAAAAAAAGAAGAACCATCCTCAAAACCGACGAAGATGCCAAACGAAAAAACTGCGTACAGTACGCCAACCCATCCGAACTTGAACCCAGCTTCAGGTAAAAACCAAAAGGCAGCTCTAACCAATGCCCATTACCTCGTGGAGTTCGAAAGGGGATAAAAAACATAAGCCCATTCATTCCAAGATAAACTTCATATGGTCCCTATTGTGAAGCCACGAAAATGAAGAGAAACGAACATTATCGAATAGATCACTTTTCCTCAACGGTTGAGAGCTAAACGTGACGCTATTTCGGTATCTCCAAAGCCACCAAAGAACCGAAGTAGTAATAACATAGAACCTGTGTTTTTTCTCTTTAGAAGCATGCCAAGAGATGATCCACATTCATTGAAAGAATCCCAAGAAGAAGCTTGAAAAAGAGGAATATCACACCATCTAAAAACGAGCTTCCACATATCGGTAGCAATGTCGCATTCGAAGAAAACATGATTAGCAGATTCAACATTGGCATTGCAAGAAGGACAAGAGATGGCCGAATATCCATACCACGCGAAGAGAGATTCAATCTATGAGGGAGTCGGGATCCCAAGGAAAGCCTCCCACAAAAACACATTAGACCTTCCGGGGGATATGATTTAATTCCCAAGTAGTAGATGAGCAAGAGTGGGAAGGATATTTTGTTCAATCCTATACACGAGCATCCTTAACGGTAAAAGTACCATTATCGATCAAGACCCAAGTCAAGTATCTTCAATTAACAATCAATATTTAGTTTTGACCGATTCATTTAACTTTCCACATAAATAGGCCAAGATTCTAACACCAAGATTTGGATCCGAGACTAATTCCAATACCATTGCCCATATTAATACGGTCAATGATAAGACAATCTTTGTCTTGATCAAGATGATATAGCCGATTGTACCTTGTAAAAAGAAGAGTCTCGCCTACCCAAATATCTTTCCAAAATCGAATACGAGTGCCACAACCTGCTTTAAAATGAAAAGTGTTAGATAAGTAAAACCTTTCGAGTGAAGAAAAATTGGAGGTTCTCAACCAATGTTAGCCACCAAATGCCCTTGAGCTACAACCATTTGTATCGAAACCTCCTCCTTCTTGACCATGATAAGCGCTTTGATGACCTGAACCCAAAGTGCGTTTTGGGGAAGAAATGTAACCTCACTGCCATTTTTTGAAAAAGAGCAAGGTTTAAAGCTGAAGAACTTCGCAATGTATTAACCCTTCCATTATCGAAAGAATTAATGATAAGTGGCCATTTGACCCAAGAGCCATTTTGTTTTTATCTTTATTACCACCCAAAAAAATTTAGCCGAATTCTTTCCAGGTCCTTGAAGGACCGATTCGGGTGCACGAAAATCGATAGATAGTTAAGAAACCGGAAGACTACCAAGCACAGACTGATAAGAGTTCCAGACGACCCCCCCATCTACAGAAAGATTAGCTTTCCCAAGAGAAAGCCGTCATATGAAAACGATCAACAAGCGTCTCCATCTAGCAATAGACTTCATAATTGGAACCAATGGGGGAGACCAAGAATAATTGAAAGGGACATCACCTGCCATAACAACCACATGCTAGCCATCCTTAAAACTTCATCTTTATTAACCCCAAAACATAAATATTAGACTTGTTAAAATTAATCTTAGAGAACCCTAGGCTAGATAAAAACATGGAGAACACGAATGATATTATCCATGTCTTTAAGCATTTCCCAATCTGTAGTAATGATCACATCACTCATAGAAAAGAAGTGAAACATTGAATATATAATTCTTAATATTGACACCAGTAATCAAACCATTCCCATTGCTCCTCAAAAGCATTAATGGAGACCTTCCATAACAGATAAAGGAAAGGAGAAAGAGGATCTCCTTGACTAAAGACCACGCTTAATGTAAAACTCAGATGTAGGGCTACCATTACTAAGAATAGAAGCTCTCGAAAGAATTTGAGTACAAAAACTTTTAAATCAAGAGCACCATTTATTACCAAATCCAAAACTGTCGAGAATGTGAATCAAGTAATTCCAGCTTATGGAATCAAAAGCCTTTTCAAAGTCCACTTTAAAAATGAGGAGCTTCTTTTTTCGTTTTTATTACCACTCAACTGATTTCGGCATAGAATAAACAGGCCAACATCAAGAATTTGACGACCAGCAATAAACGCCGACTGTTCCTTGCTAACAATCTTGTCAATCACTTTAGATAAACGGTTAGCTAAAATCTTGGCAATGATCTTATAGTGTATACCAATAAGCGAAATAGGGCGAAAGTCAGTGATTAAGGTAGGGTTGTTGACCTTTGGGAAAAGGTGCAAAACGATGAATTAGCATTATTAGTCCATAACACAAGAAGCAAAGAATAAGTTAACAAAATCTTATAGATCCTTTGAATAGTGCCTCGCAATACTTATCTTCACAAACGCAAAAGAGTAACCACCTGCCCGGAGCTTTACTACTGTCCCACAATCCCAAACGGGCTTCCTTAATTTCCTCAAGGGTAACCTGGTTCTTCATAGTTTTCTCGATCCATGCAATTAAGGGAATGAGAATGAGGAAGGTTAGAGAACATAACCTGTGAAAGCTTGAGCTTGGAATTTCCTTTTCTAGAATTGAAGGAGCATCCTTGATCAAAACAAGGGTTTCGTAGATCCAATTTCCTTCAACCAAAAATCCCATATGATCATCTGATCCCCATTTTTGGTTGATGATCCCATGGAAGAATTTGGAATTTTCACCCCTTCTATATCCCATTTGACATGAGCTTTTTGAATAATATCCATTGAAGCAAACTTATCGATCTTTTCAATTTCTTGAAGAAGGATGAGGCGGTGATCATTGTCGGAAGGCATAGCGGATCCCTCATCAATCCTTTTCTCAATTGAATTAATTTCCTCAAGAGCCACGGTTTTTCTGTTTCTTCCAACTTCTTGGTGTTGTGTATGCTAACAATTTGTTAGATCTTATCCTTGAGGCTGGCGAAACTTTTCATGACATTTGAGATTAGAATCAAGCAAATCCCATTCCCTCATATATAATGAGGTTATCAAAAACCATCTCCAGAGAGCCATGAGTTATACAATTTGAACGGGAGTGGGACCAAAATCATTTTGTCAATAATGAAGAAGGATAGGGTTAATGATCATAACCAAACCAATCTAGAAGCAGTAATCCGAACATCTAGGAGCCGAATAGTCACATCTTCTGAAATAAGGAAGCGATCAAGTTTACTAAGCTTAGTACCTGCTTTATTCATCCAAGTAAAAGAGCGACCACCAATAGGAAGATCGACTATACCTGAGAATCAATGAAAGAGTTAAAAATTATCATCTTCAAATACTTTCACAGTATTACCAAACCTTTCTTGTGCGAATTCTGACAGCATTCATGTCTCCACCATAATATAGGAGCACTTAGGTGATGCATGAAGTCTGTGAGTCTATTCCATAAGTGCAAGTTTAGAAACATGATCTTGTTGGGCCGTAAATATTCAACCATGAAACATCTCCTACCTACATTCTTCCAATTCCCTTGTGATAATGAATAAACGAGCGTCACAAACCAAATAAATTTCTGAGAGAAACATAATGGGTCCCATATAGAAATAAGACCACCTGAGAGACCACGAGCCATACTACAAGCATAATCAAAAGCATAGTTACCCCACATAGATTTAATTCGAAATAGCTCAAGACGAGTCATTTTTGATTCTTGAATTCCAAGAAAATGCACATTGTGTTTAAGGCAAATGTCCTTTATCCACATGCGTTTTCTTCTTTTCCTCGTACCACAACTATTTATTGACAAAATATTCATTTGTCAACCAAATGAGAATGCCCGATTCCTTTGATCATTTTGTTTTAGAGTTTTTTTACAGTTCCTCTAACATCAAACCAAGTATTGTGCCCACATCAATGATTTGGTTGAGTTTCACTTAAAAGGAAAATCCTTGATATCATTTTTTTCTACGTCTTGCAAATGATGGTAGAACAAATGCCTAGATTGATAGAAAAGCTCCTTTTCATGAACTCAAATCCAGGGGGTCTACATAAAATCGAAGATATTCCTTTGTTTTACTGGAATTAGTGGAATTAAAATTGGTGTCTTCTGTCATTTTTTTTTTTCTTTGGGGAGTGCGATTGAATACCTATTTTTCACCATCTTTTTTGTCCCCTTCGGTAACCTAGTTCATTGTCCAAAAGCTTTGTTCATAACCATATTAGTTAAGTTTTTTTGTTTGGAGAATTTCAAAATCATCAATCGTTGCTCGTCGTTTGATTCAGATACATGACCATCCGTCCCTTTAAATCATAGTGTATGGAAGGAAATTTCATTGAAGTCTCTTTAGTTTTGATACACAATGATCCAATTTCTTGGACCAGAAACCTCAAAAGACTCATTCTTGGATGTCGAACCTTGAACAGTTTTCTCTGAGATAGTTTTATGATATTTGGTAAGATATTTGGCAAAGGTTCTAACCCGAACGCAATGCTGTGGATTTCTACCTCTCAAAGAACAAGAATTTTTCCAAGCCACTTGCAATCTTTTTTGTAAGCCATTGAGCCCCAAGCACATAAAGGTAAACCACTCACCTCAATCCAAAGAATTCGTTCGTCAATTTTAAAATTAGGCATGGGAGCCCTTGTAATCGAATACAACCTTTTAAGACTTTCATTCTCTTAGAATTTAGAGCAAGACATAGATGAGGGAAATTGTATCCAACATCCATATCCCCGCCAACATGATTATATTTAAGATCTAAGAAGCCTTCATTCCTACAAAAGACAACCAAGTTGTCCATGGAAACGATGTCTTTCACATTTCACAATTAGGAGTTTATCCGTGTTTCCACATTAATGGTTTCTTGTTCCGAGAGTGTGATGGTGCGTTTTTGAATGGTTTTTTTTTTCGTTGGAGTTGATATAGGAACATATTAAAGGGTCGAGGAGTATGAGGGTTTTTTGGGTTGGTTGGTTGTGTTTTGATTTCTGGAGGTTTATTTATTTGTGGCGATGTAGTTATGAGATGGAAGGCTTATGTAATTGGCGGTAGTGAAAGGCGTTTGGTAAGTTTGTGTGGTTGGGAAATGAGAATAGTTTTGGTGCTAGGGTTTTTGTAGTTGTATGTGGTATAAAAGCTAAGGAGATGTATAGATGAAAACAACCAATCATATACCTACATAGGAATTCACAAAATAAATTGCATCTTAACACGACCAAGGAAATAAATAAAACCAAAGCGTTTACCTCCTTTAAGATAATTTATTAGCGATGAAAATCGTCAACCAAGACGACCCATGAGAAGACAACACAAAACTTTCCATAAATCCTTATTGATGTTAATGCCGGAGGCATATTGGGGGTGCATAAAATGTTGTGAAAATGTTCTCGCACAATCCTTATGATAAGGATTTCCAATTGGTTTTTGATTTCTGTTCCGAGTTATATCCATGTCCAAACCATTTTGATTCCCGTATTGACAGAATTGCTTTCCCCCATGAATAGAAACATAAAAATAGTGTTTTTGAAGATTAGGGGTTATTTTTTTTTGATTGAAAGAAAGATCAATGAAGAATATGGTGATGGGATGAAGGGAGGAAAAACTAATTATGGATTTGAAAATTAGGGGATTTTTTTGATTAAAGAAAGATCAAGGAAAAGCATGGGGGAGGGGTTGAATGGAGGAAAATTGATTAGGGTTTTTGAAGATTAGGGGATTTTTTTTTTGATTGAATGAAAGATCAAGGAAGAAGATGAGGAGGGGTTGAAGGGAGGAAAATTGATTAGGGTTTCAAACACATCCCAACGCGTTGACTTCTTATTTTGCTATTTTATTTAGCTACCTATGAATTCACGGGCTTATAAGCTATAGTTTTTTATTCGAAAGTTATTCAACAACTTCTATTAGCTATCCGTGAATTTCACGGGCGTATAGGAAAATAAGAAACTTTCTAGTGAGAGAAAATGAAGTTGTATTATGTAAATGACTAACCCACCTCATCCATGGCATGGAAGAGGCATATATAGTTAAAACAAAAATCGATGTTAGCCTTAAAATATGGTGACATATCTGGAATTACAATAGTTTAGTTATAGTGTGACACGTAGGGACTAATAATGACAAGTTACAATAGTTAGGTGTCACTAGGACTATAAATACCCCCTCCATACTTCCATAGAGGGGTAAGGATAAACATTTGTCTCATAAGTGTGTGTTGTTTCTCTCTCTAGAAAACACACACACTCTTTCCTTTCTCTCTCTAATAAAATGGCTTACTTTCATTTCTATCCTCCCCGACCTTCGGATCATTTTTTGTTAGTGAAATCTTATTGTTAACAATTGGCATCAGAGCTTAGGAGCATATGGTGTTCGTGGTTTACAGATTTAGAGGTGTTCGTGGTGTTGTTTTTAGGTAAAAACTCCAACCGAACGCACCTTTACTTTTTTGTCAAAACGTGGGTTTTTCGATGATCAACTTGTACTTTTGTTAGTATTATATGTATTAGCAACTTATTGGGGTATCAAAACACGTTTTTGGATCAAAAATTTCTAGGTTTTTGAAGAATTTTTGAAGGCAGCGAAACATGTGATGAAGGAAGCGAAATGTGTTCTTGAATGGAGCGAAATATGTATTTTGGAGCGAAATATGTATTATTAAGCTAAATATGCAGGTCAAGTCACATTCCGAGCGAAATATGTAATATTTATGAAACAAAATGCTGCCAAAATTTCTTCAAGCGAAACATGTTGGAAGACTTCAAGCGAAATGTGTAATTTCCTGTCAAGCGAAATGTGCAATTTTTTCTCAAGCGAAATGTGTAATTTCCTTAAACCAAGCGAAATGTGTAGATTTCAAGTGAAATATACAGGTCTATTTCTTAAGCAAAATATGTTGAAATGTGCCAAGCGAAACATGACACTGTTTAAGGAAATTTTATGTTTTGAAAACCTAATTTCTTGCGGTAAGGTCGATCCGCGCATCAGGTGGGCATGTGACCGACTTTGGGCATGTGACTGAATTTGGGAATATGATCATCAAGACAAATCAAAACATAAACACCAAAGCAAACACAACACTTAATGCTAAAACGATCCTGAAAAGATTCACTTAAACGACAAAAAACGGCTAGATTCGGATTACGATGACAAGTGATTACGAAGTTGATTTGGTATTCCTTATTTGAGATTGAAGTGGGTTTCACGAAGGCGTCTACTTATTTCATCATCGAGACTTCCTTCTATTATTGCTACCCCCCTTCTCTTTTAAAAATAACCCAATCAATCAATTGATGACTTTGCATGAACGTATACACTTATGATTAAGACTTGAATTATCTATTACTCAAAAGTCCAGGGGAGGGTTGGTTCAGTCCTGTTAACATTCACTTAAAGGGAGTTACATTGTAGTACTCAGTATCACACACAGAAGACAATGTGGATAATTTTAAGAGGTGTTGTACTTCTTATACTTTCCTGGTTGGGTATAGAGTACTTATAGATTTAATCTTGCACCGTTCTTCAATCAACAACAGTGCAAGCTTAAGTAATATATTTGTGTGGATTTTACTTACTTCATTTTCAAGTTTGAGGTATATCGGGTTTACTTCACCAAGTGATCACAACAATAGCCGACAGAATACGAGGTTGGTAAGTTAGCCAGAGAGTTTAAAGGTTGAGATGTAATCAGCAATTCTCATGGGATATTATTGTCCCATTCCAAGACAAAGGTACTTCACCGTCTAAGCAAAATTCTCCAAAGTTCTTTCAACAAACATTCATATACAAAGACCATGAATATACCGAAGTTTTTTTGATTCTTGCTCAATCTCCTCTACGGTTTCTGAAGACAAGAGGGCAATGTCATATATTTTGATTTCCAGATTGTGCTCAAACAAAGAACGTATCTACGAGTATATGTGCGTACACGACAATGATGCTTCCGAGAGTTCGCAACACATGGGGAAAATATTACATCCCTAACTATTTGACTTGATGTTACCATGTCAACTTCCAGGGGAAGTAGTGTATACTACTTCTTACTTAGCTTGTTTATGAGTATACTGCATACGTGAGAATAATGATGTTGATATCTCTCTGCATGCAATCCCCCGAACGAATATTCACCTAAGCCCTAAGAACAAGCAGAAGTGGGGTGCCGTTGTGTGGTTTGACTTCTACAAAATTCCGTTGTGCACGTCAATGACAAGTAGAAGATTGTTCAAGCTACAACAAAGTTTCAGGATCTGCTCAAGATAGGGATGTTGGTTTGGGGGGAAGCTGATTCAAATGTCAAGTGTAGTAAGTAGATCGTGTCCCGGGCTATATATATCCCCTCTAGGGGTGAGCACGGTCCAAGGACCGGACCGGACCTGACCTGACCGGACCGGACGGACCTTGGACCGAGACCGAAAGTACCCAAAACGCCGGACCGAGGACCGGATCGAAATGGTACGGTCCGGTCCGGGTCGGTCTTCGGTCCGGTCCGGTCCTACACGGCTTAATCTTCGGGTTTTTGGTCGGACCTGACCGGACCGGACCGGACCGAGGACCGAATTGGTCCAAAACACCGGACCGCGGACCGGATCGAAATACCTTCGGTCCGGTCCGGTCGGTCCGATTCGGTCCGGTCTTCCGGTCCGGTCCGGTCCGGTCCGGTCGACGGTCCGATATGCTCACCCCTAATCCCCTCCATACTTCCATGGAGGGGTGAGGAAAAACATTTGTCTCATAAGTGTGTGGTGTTTCTCTCTCTAGAAAACACACACACTCTTTCCTTTCTCTCTCTAATAAAATGGCTTACTTTCATTTCTATCCTCCCCGACCTCCGGATTGTCTTTTGTCAGTGAAATCTTATTGTTAACAATCGGCCTTAAGGCCTTGGTAGTGGGCTTTCATGTTGGGTTTAATACCTGGCCCATTACTGAATGTTATACATTAACTACTTAAATACGAGCAACAATAAACGGTAAAATACACGGGATGACCGAGTCTTTTTCTAACATCTAACAATCTCACCCTAAGGGAGGTCACCCCAGAAAAATACTAAATTAAGCTCAGCAATCTTGATCTTGTGTTCAGCTCGTAGTCTTTGATTCTTCATGCTTTGATCTCTTTGTACATAATGTAGTGATCTTTGAACTTAGTTCCTTAGACTTGTGTGATCTTTGAGCTTTCTTTGAGGTCATCAGCCACTGTAAATCTCTTAA
>BQNB010058407.1:3886-16730 GCA_026074375.1 Tanacetum coccineum | reverse complement strand
TTCTTCGTAGGGTTATTTTTAAAGATTTTAGGTTTTTCCCCCTTTGTTCGGGATTCGGGCTCTCGTTTTCTAGTTTAATTTCGTAATTTCTAGGTTTTTCTTAAACGTTTTTGTTCGTTATCATCTAATTTGACTTTTTCAATCTCCCAAATCAATTCCTTCCTTCAAACTCAAATCTTCGATTGTATCGATTTTCCATTCCAGCCTCGTTGGGGATAAACGACCCGGGAACACTCTATACTACTTCTCGGTTTTATTGCTCTTGTTGATTTTTATACTTATTTATATATTTTATATTCTATTATATATTATATATATATATAGTGTAAAAACCCGCAATCAATTTTTGGCGCCGTTGCCGGGGAGGCTGTGAAAACGTTTATCGTTACGTTTGATCAATTGTGTTTGAAACTGTGAATATTTTCTTTTATTATAAAAATATAAAAAAAAAGGTACAAAAATATTTTTCATTTCTTTTAGTATAATTATCAGATAAAAACCAAAGAAAAAACCAAAAATATAAAAACATTGTCCATAAAAAAAAGAAAATAAAATTACCAAAATATAATATTCTCAACTGAGGTATTATCATAATAACTTCCGGTGAACTTGTTGGTTCCCAACTCGAACAAAAGATTTAAAAACTTGCCTTTTGTGTCTCTTACGACGTACGGCTCACCTTGAAAATTTAAACAAACTATAAAGTGGGTATAAGGAGGGTTGTTCCTAGGAACTACGACCCGAAAGGAGAAATAAGCTTCGCGCTATTCCTACTCCTCCGCTCACCTGTGCGTTTATCTTTTTGAGAGCTACCGTGAAGTAAGTAGATTATTTGGTTTAAGTTGTCTTATCTCATTGTCCGTTAAAACCAATTGTGAAATAAATCATTGAAAAACCAAAAAATTAGTGTAAATTTTCTTTTTATATTTCTATTTTGTGCATGCGCACTCGGGATCTCCAAGATCCATATTTTAATTCAAACCTCCTGACTGCACCGACCCTTTTGACAATTCATCCATCTTGAGAACCTGCTAATCCTCCCCCATTAAGTTTACGAAAGCCGATAATCGTACTATGGCGCAATTGGCTCGAAGCACCCACCGAGGGTTTATACGCGGATGCGATAGTTATTCCGGAATCACCTCGAATAACTTTGAGATCAGCATGGTCTTCTGAATTCTTGTTCAAACAAGTAAATTTTTGGACACGATAATGAGACCCACATGCTCACATCCGTTATTTTTCAACAAATCACTTCTACAATGAAGATTTCCGAACGTACCAAAGTACGCTTCGGTTAAACTTATGCTTTTCCCGTTTTCCACGAAGGGTGGCAGCCCGGATATGGCTAGAAAAAGAACCCCTTTCGTTGATTGAAACATGTGAGATCTTGTTTCCGAAATTTATGTAACAAATTCCGTCCTCCCTCTAAAACACAAATCACAGATGAAATCACGAGATTTCAGCAAAAATTTGATGAGACGTTTTATGAGGCTTGGGATCGTTTCAATGATCTTTTAAGGGGATGCCCTCATCATGGGTTTTCAGAATTGCATCAACTCGATACATTCTATAATGCCCTTAACTCAAATGATCAAGATTCATTGAACTCAGCTGCCGGTGGTAACTTCTTAGACAAAATGCCTCGAGAATGTTTAAAAATTATCGAGAGCAAGTCTAAGGTACGTCAGTCAAGAAACAAAGCTGTTGTAGCTAAAATGAGTACAAGCTCTTCCACCCCAGCTATTTCATCTGATGTTGCTGAACTCAAAGACATGGTTCGGGCATTAATTCTCGATAGAAAGAACCAAACCCCAGCTTCCGCCCCCGTAAAAGCGGTTGAACAAAGTTGTGTAACTTGTGGGGGAGGTCATTCTTATCAAAACTGTCCAGCCACTAATAGCAACATTTACCATGACAATATCCAAGAGTATGTGTCCCAGGCCGCTGCGGCCAATTTCAACCAAGCTAATTCTGGTTATCGACCTCCGATGGTCTCAAATCAAATTCGACCTCCTGGTTTTCCTCCCGTTCAGAATCCTCATGCAAATAGTCAAAACAATTTCAATCGAGGAAATAACTTCAATCAAAACAGAGGAAACAATTTCAACCAAGGTCAGATTTATCGACCTCCGGTAAATCAACCAGTAGCTCATCAAGGACCTGCTCCTCAGACACACGGTGTGTCAAAAACAGATTTTGAAAGATATGTCACAGCCAATGATGCAGTGTTGAGAAACATGCAAAACCAAGGTCAAAACCTGCAATCCCAAATGGCAAATTTGACTGACATGCTTTCAAAATTTGTTACTGCTAATACAGCTTCTACTTCCGGTTCTGGAACTCTTCCTGGTAACACTGTTACCAACCCAAAGGAAGATTTAAAAGGTATCACTACCCGAAGTGGTGTTACCATCCAAGGACCGAAAGCATTTAATCATGACACCGAGGTGACAAAGGACACGATGCCTCCTGCTAATAACGGAAGCACCGAAGACGTCCAACCTCCTGTTGTTCAAATTCAGTCTCGTAATCCAAATCCTGAGCCCAATGTTGCTCCTGTTGTTACTCCAATTCCTAAAGCATCAATTCCATTTCCATCAAGAAGAAATGATGAAAGGCGCAAGGAAAAAGCTAACGATCAAATTGAGAAATTCTATGAAATCTTTAGAGATTTGAGTTTCGAGATTAGCTTTACCGATGCCTTGATCACATATCCTAAATTTGCTTCGACTTAAAAACCTTAATTGGAAACAAAGAAAAAATTGAGCGAATTGCAAGGAACACCTTTGAATGAGAACTGTTCAGATCGGTTCATCCTCAACAAGTTACCAAGAAACTAGACCCTGGCCGATTTCTGATACCATGAGAATTTACGGGGATTACAACAGCAACGCAATTGGCGAGTCTTGGTGCGAGCATTAATCTCATGCCTTATTCTGTATGGAACAATCTATCTCTTCCTGAATTGACCCCGACTTGCATGACACTAGAACTAGCTGACCGTTCGATCACTAAACCGATCGGTATCGCTGAAGATGTCTTTGTAAACGTGGGAAAGTTCCAATTTCCAGCTGACTTCGTAGTTGTTGACGTTTGAACCAGACCCCCCGTATACCTTATAATCCGGGCGATGTTTCTTAAAAACCAGTCATGCTTTGATAGATGTTTATGAAGGTGAGATTACCCTTCGTGTTGGCAAGGAAGCCATCACATTCAATCTGGACCAAACTTCAAAATACACAGCTGATTACAACCATATGACGGTCAACAAAATCGACGTCATCGATATGGCTTGTGATGAGTATTCTCAAGAGGTCCTAGGATTTTCAAACGTGATCGCGAGTGGCAATCCCACTCCATATTCTGAGCCTATTGTTTCTACTGCTTCTCCAACTCTCACTCCTTTCGGGGACAGTGACTTTCTCTTATTTGAAGAAGCAGATTCGTTTCTTGCTCTAGAAGATGATCCAACTTCATCTGAAGTTGATCCAACTTATCAGGATCCTGAGGGGGACATCCTGATTCTAGAAGCAATTTTAAACAGTGAACCACCACCCCCCTCCCAAATCAAGAACAATATATGCCTGGAGTTAGGAAAGAACTCAAACTCTGTGAAGCTAAAACCGTTGAATCTTCCGTTGATGAACCTCCCGAGGTTGAACTCAAGGAACTGCCACCCCATCTTGAATACGCATTTTTAGAAGGTGACGATAAGTTGCCTGTCATAATTGCTAAAGACTTAAAAGATGAGGAAAAGGCAGCTCTTCTGAAGGTTCTCAAGTCCCACAAGCGAGCCATCGCTTGGAAACTCTCCGATATAAAGGGTGTTAGCCCAGAATTTTGTACTCACAAAATTCTAATGGAAGAGGACTATGAACCATCTGTGCAAAGTCAGAGAAGGGTAAACCCAAAAATTCACGATGTTATCAAAAAGGAGGTTGAAAAACTCCTTGACGCTGGATTGATTTACCCTATCTCTGACAGCCCTTGGGTGAGCCCGACACTGAGTACCTAAGAAAGGAGTATGCCTGTCAATCATCAAATGATGAAATGAACTAAATTCCTACTCGAATTCGACGGGATGGCGAGTATGTATTGATTACAGAAAACTTAATGAAGCCACCCGAAAAGACCACTTCCCATTACCTTTTATGGACCAAATGCTCGAAAGACTAGCAGGAAACGAATACTACTGTTTCCTCGATGGCTTCTCGGGTTACTTTCAGATCCCAATTGACCCAAAAGATCAAGAAAAGACAACATTCGACAGCCAGACGGAACTTTTGGCCTATCGTCGCATGCCTTTTTTGGGCTATGCAAAGCTCCTGTCACGATCCAAAGATGTAATGATGGCAATCTTCTATCGATATGATGAAAGAACGATGGAAGTATTTATGATGACTTTTCGGGTCTTTGGGACTCTTTCTCTACATGCCTAACACCATTTAGAAAAGATGTTGAAGCCGGTGTGAATACACCAATTATCGTTAAACTGGAAAGAAAGAGCATTTTAATGGTAAAGGAAGCATTGTTTCTCGGACGACAAAATTTCTAAGCGGGACTTGAGTTTGATAGAGCTAAAGGTCGAAGTAAATAGCTAAACTCCCTCATACCGAACCTTCTGTCAAAGTGTCCCGAAGTTTTCCTGGTGCACGCGTTTTTTTACCGACGATCGATCAGGGTCCGACTTCTCAAAAATTGCCCGTCCTATGACTCATTTGCTTGAAAAAGAGACTCCATTTTTCTTCTCTGAAGAGTGTATCGATTCCTTTAATACACTCAAAAGAAAATTGACTGAGGCTCCGATCTTAATTGCTCCCGACTGGGACTTACCCTTTGAACTGATGTGCGATGCTAGCGACTTCGCAATTGGGGCAGTCCTCGGGCAAAGAAAAAACAAGCATTTTCAACCTATACACTATGCTAGCAAGACTAAAAACCCCTAAAAAAAAAATAGCAAGACTATGAACGAGGCTCAAACTCATTACACTACTACTGAAAAGGAATTACTTGCAGTAGTGTATGCCTTTGAGAAATTTCGGTCATATCTTGTTATGTCCAAAAGCATAGTGTATACTGACCATTCTGCCATCAAGTATCTCTTTGCCAAAAAGGATGCTAAGGCAAGACTCATGCGGTGGATCTTATTGCTCCAAGAATTTGATATTGAAATTTCGAGACAAAAGGAGCTTAGAGAATCTCGTCGCCGATCATCTGTCCAGACTTGAAAATCCGCATCAAGACAAACTCGAGAACAAGGAAATAAATGAAGCATTTCCTCTCCGAAACTCTTGGTTCATATTGCTCATCAAGATCGAAAGTACACACCATGTGTTTTTCGCGAGATTTTGCAAACTACCAGGCAGGGAAATTCGTATATCAAGGGAATCCATCCAACTAAAAAAATAAATTCTTCAAGGATGTCAAGCATTATTTCTGGGATGATCCTTTCCTGTTTAAGATCTGTGCTGATCAAGTGATAAGACGTTGTGTTTCTGGGCAAGAAGCTTTAGACATTCTCAAAGCGTTGCAACATGTGACCTACAGGGGACACAAGTGGTGCCATTACACAGCAAGAAAAAATCTTCGATTCAGGATTCTATTGGGCCCCCCACTACAAGGATGCCCATGACTTTGACACTCCGTTGTAACATGTCCAAACGTCAAGGAAAATACGGCAACGATATGGAGATGCCATCAAAAACTCCATCCAAGTTTGCGAAATCTTTGACATCTGGGGCATTGATTTTATGGGGCCATTCCCGTCTTCAAGAGGGAACAAGTACATACTCGTGGCTGTTGACTACTTGTCAAAATGGGTTGAAGCAAAAGCGCTCCCCACCAATGATGCCCGAGTTGTTTGCAAATTTTTAAAAACTCTCTTTTCTCGATTTGGTGCACCCCGAGCTATCATAAGTGATCGCGGAACTCACTTTTGCAATGACCAGTTTACAAAGGTCATGCTTAAGTACGGAGTCACTCATCGTCTCTCCACCGCGTATCACCCACAAACAAGTGGGCAAGTTGAGGTGTCAAATCGTGGTTTAAAGCGTATTCTTGAGAGAACCGTGGGAGAAAATCGTGCCTCCTGGTCGGACAAACTAGATGATGCACTTTGGGCCTTCCGCACAGCTTACAAAACACCCATCGGGTGTACTCCATATAAGCTAGTGTATGGAAAGGCATGTCATCTACCGATCGAGTTAGAGCACAAAGCCTACTGGGCTCTCAAGCATACAAATTTTGATGTTCAAACTGCGGGTGATCACAGGAAAGTTCAACTGAATGAACTAAATGAACTTCGTGATCAAGCCTACGAAAACTCTTTGATCTATAAAGAGAAAACCAAGAGGATACACGATGCTAAGATCAAAAACCGCGTTTTCAACGTTGGTGATCGTGTTCTCCTTTTCAACTCTAGACTGAAGATTTTCTCGGGCAAATTGAAATCCCGTTGGTCCGGACCATTCACCATTGTCCAAGTTTTTCCTTATGGCACTGGTGTAGTCAAATTTATATACGTATTATAGTATTAATCCCGTAAGAATTCTTTCCAAAATACTTCTCAACCAAGAGAAATATAAGGTAAAAATCTCACAAAAGAAAACACAATTCGTATATTTTTATCCGGGAAGTACTTTTCCTCGGGTCGTGTCCCAACGAAATCGTGAATTGAGAATTTAGGAATAATTCGGATTCGAGTTTAGAATAGTAAAAGACTTTTGAATTGTTGATTACACTACAAAATTTAATAGCACAAACTAAAAACAATGAAATAGCACGAAATTTAAATGCACAAAACGTTAAAACGCGAGCTAAAATTGAAATTTAAAATCTAAGGCACAACTTTTAACAAATTTTATACCTAAAAATCACAAATTTAAAATGAAAATTTTAGGAAAAAGAATTAGAATTTTTTATCTATTTTTCTATTTTTTATGATTTTTATAAGAAAAAGAAATTAACTAAAACTTATTTAAATTCCTAGAAAATACAAATTGAATGAGAAAAATATAGAAAAATGGTTTTAAATTGCTAAATTGGTGCAGAAATCAAAATGAAACAAAAGCCCTAAATTTTATACCCTAATTGAACCCTAATTTTATTGATTAAAACTATAAACCCTAATTTATAAAACTAATAACAAAAATATTAATTCTTTTTATTTAACTAGGAAAGACATGGTAGAAAGTGTAAGAAATGAAAGAACAGGGTAGGCGGGCAAACTTCTAAAAAGTTACACAATAGAGAAAACGAGTAACCCTGAAGTTTAAGAAAAGTACGAAACAAACCCTACGCAAAAACTTATATGAGTAACTTGTGGCTTTTTCTCCCATTAGCTTCTAATCCGCCTAATCATACGTGCTCAATTCAATTCAACTAAGTCAATCAATGTTTTTAGAAAAAGCTTTAAATTTGTAACTTGATTCTTTAAAGCGAGATTTTTCTGTTCTTAATAATTCGAAAGTTAAAATGCCAAAGAAGCATGAATGAAGTACGAATGCAAAAATGCATGAATATTGAAATTTTGCCAATAGAAGCCATAACATTTGATTATATGGAACAAGTAAAAGATGTGTCTTGATATCACCACTCTGCTAATTACAGGTGGGGGTCAAACTAAAGACATACTTTACTTCTAGGAATTTGGTGTGTTGTGAATATCTCACCAGGAAGCGTAGGTCTAGGGTTAGGGTTCAAACAAGACATTTACCCTTAGCCAAAATTAGGAAGAAGGTGTTGATGTGATTTCCCACTACGCTAGCAACGGGTGGTTTTCAAACTAAGAGACATCTTTCGTTGGTTGTTAAACCCTACTAGGGATCGAGGCCTAGGTAAGAGTTCAAACTAAGCAACGCATTCCTAGCTTAAAGCACTTATGAGTAAGATAAAATATGTGCAAAATGTTCTACAGTTAAAATCTAGTTCTTTAAAATCAATTTTACAAAGATCTTATAAGTTGTTGCTTTGAGTCATGATTCATCCTGATCACGACTATGGAAATAAGGTTCATCTATGGATGAGTTGAAATGAGTACACACACTTAAATCATATACTCATGTATGGGAGTTAAAGTCACAAGTCATAAGTATGAGTGCTTATCATTTAGACTTAAAAATTACAAGATCTTGTTTAAATGCTTGGTTTGGAGCTAGTGAAAAATCGGGGACGATGAAATTATCCGTCAGGAACATCCGTAGATTATTGGCGTTTCTCATTCCCACATGAGTCCCAGTGTTAAAAAATAAAGTGAAGTCAAACAGGAAGTCGTAGAAAGAGCAAAAGTAAATCCAAAAATATTATGAACATTTATTGTACAAATAAAAAATGGTGAAAACCGGGACTTGTCGAAGCTTTTGATATCTGTAGTTTCCCTTGACGAACACTTAGCTCCATTACAAATTATATCGAAAGGGAGATTTTGAGATTCATAGTTATTCGTAAATGTTTACTTCATACATTTGCGTGAGGACACGGCATACCTTAGTATGGGGGGGGGGGGGGATTTTGGTATGTGCTTAATTACACATACCTTTTACCTTTAAAAACGAGCTAAAATAACCAAAAACGGACTTAAAATGCCAAATATACGCTTGTTTTGCTCATTGTATTGTGCAGGAACGGATAACTAAGAAAAGGACGAAAAACAAAGCCAAAACGACAAAACCGGACTCGGAATGGAAGAGACTGTGAAAGACAAAGCCAAATCGAAGCCGAAAAGTCAATCAAGTCAAAAAGTCAACAGAAAAGTCAACTGGTCAAAGCCCAAGTCAACCCCGAGGCCAAAAGTCAAAAAAATATAAGTTTAGGGACTGAAATTGTAAATCCCTAAACTTATACTTAAAGAGGAAAAGAGAGAATGAAAGGCAAGGGTGCAAACTGCCATTTGAGCAAAGTTACACCACAAGGGCCAAAACTGTCAAGCCCTATAACTTATAACTATCAAGGACTTACGGTGCAAAAGGTGTTATAACCTTTGGGGACTAATTCTGCCAAGTCCCCAAAAGGTTTTATACACAAGGACCATGGGTGCAATCCAACATAACACTTTGAGGGACCAACTTTGCCATTTCCCTAAAACCTTTGCCCTGTTATACTCAAACAACTTTTCCCGCTTCTTTTTTCCCCCCAACACAACTCACGGGTGTGTAACCCCGTTTTTACCCTGTAAACCTTCACCCCCACCATGGTAAACAACCTTCCCCCCTCCTCCACTATCCACCCATTCCCCACCAAAAAATCACACCTTTCCATGCTGGCAATCCTACTTTTCACATGAAACTTGGCCGAATCAATGGCTGTGATTAATCCAAAGAAGCACAATGGCTATGGATGGCTTGGATTTACTCATGGAAGTCTCTCACAAAAGAAACACAAGAAGAAGAAGCTGAAGACATAGATTATAGTATAAATAGGGTCTTAGTGATAGTTGAAAAGTGTGTAGCTTATTTTTAGTTAATTAATTTTCAATTCAGCAAAATTTATGTTTGTTTATGCTTATTTACAGCTTATTTGAAGTTCTTTGTACCCTTTTTATCCATTAATGAAGCATTGAAGTTTTTAAGAATTATACCCGTTTTAAGAATTCAATATCAAACGACTTAAATTGTCTTTATATATGTTAAATAAGCCTCTATAAGCTCTTATAGAAGCTTATTAAGCTTATAAAACTTAAACTCTTCATAGTTTATAGTTTTATAAGTTTTTGTTTGAAGAAAAATTAAAAATAAGCCATTTGGAAGATAAGCTAAAGTTGGAAGAGCTTATTGGCTTATTCACTGGCTTATTTATAAGCCAGAGCTTGTAGCTGAAAGCCCTTGAGGGGTTAAAAGGTCCTTGTAAAAGCTTGGACAAAGGTAATTACATTTCTCTCTTTTAAAGTCTCAATTTTTAGATTTTTTATAGCTTATTATGTTTTAGCTAATTAGAGTGCTTATTTCCTGCTTATTATTGTTCACCTAGGTTGTTTAATGCTTATTTGTCTACTCTCTTTAAGAATTATGAGTTAAAACAGTTTTTTTTAAGTGTTAAAACCCATTTCAAAAATTAAGGGTGTGTTTGGCATAAGCCTTAAAACGGGTCAAAATGGCTTTGGCATGGGTTGGGGTCATTTAGTTAGGTTTAGCTTAAGTTCTTAAGCTCATTTAAGCTGTTGTTAAAAGTTTTTAAGTCTTAAAATTGTTTTTCTAGATTCTCTAATTGTCTCTTTGAAACTGTGGATGTTAAGAAAAGCCACAAGTGCTTATTTAGTTAAGCACTTGTGAGTTTGAGTTTAAGTGCAAAAAAGGGTCTGTTTTTGTGTGTTAAACATCCTATTAAAACCTTGGTGTCTTTTGACTTTGTAAGTCAAAAATCACCAAGTGTTTGTTGGTGACAGTTTTAAAAATTCAAAAGCCCTTTTTCACCTTCAAAATTCAGCAAGCTAAAATGATTTTTAAAAGCTAAAAATTGGTGCACAAGTCCCTTTCATAGGGCACTCAATTCAGTTTGTTTTTTTTTTTTTGTTTTTTTTTTTTTTTTTTTTTTTTTTTTTTTTTTTTTTTTTTTTTTTTTTATTTTTTGTTTTTTTTTTTTTTTATTATTTTTTTTTTTTTTTTGTTTTTTTTTTTTTTTTTTTTTTTTTTTTATTTTTTTTTATTTTTTTTTTTTTTTTTTTTTTTTTTTTTTTTTTTTTTTTTTTTATTTTTTTTTTTTTTTTTTTTTTTTTATATTTTTTTTTTTTTTTTTTTTTTTTTTTTTTTTTTTTTAAGATATTTTTTTTTTTTTTTTGTTTTTTTTTTTTTTTTTTTTTTTTTTTTTTTTTTTTTTTTTTTTTTTTTTTTTTTAGCTTATTTGTTTGTTTAGAGCTTATTTGACAACTTAAAATAAGCTGTCAAATAAGCCCTTGAGATTAGCCTTAAAGCTCCCCTGGTGCAAATGGAGACTTTAGGCTTATTATCTTAGAGCCATTAAGAGCATTTAAGCCCAAATTCTTGGCTTATTTAAAGAGCCTATAAGCCCTTTTATAAGCTTGTTGAATTTCAGCTCTTAAAAAGCTCATTTGTTGACTTATTTTTAAGCCCAAACCTGCCTTGTGAACTGTTTTAGCCTACTTAGGTGAGGGATTGCTTTTTCTTCCCGTGGCTTATTGAGCTTATTTAATAAGCTAAATATGCACCTAATAGCTTATTTAGATTATAATTAGCTAGTTGTTAATCTTGTTTAGAGTAGACCGCTTTACCAAGCTTTATTTGTCTAAGACCTTAAGATCCATTTATCTTTAAGCTTTGATTAATTTTTCTGTCACACTTAAGCTTTTTCCAGCTTATTTATTTTAAGCACTTAGTGTCCTATTAAGCTTATTTAGATTAGTTTAGCTCACTTTAGCTTATTTAATCCTTAGTCCTAGCTTAGTTCGACAACAAGTCCAAAATGTCTTAAGCCACTTAGCTTTTTCTAGCCTTTTAGAGCTCATATTAAGCTTTCTGTATATTTAATCATATTTTTAAGCTTATACACAGCTTATCGTAAAAAGTTGTAGACGACAAGTTGTTAAGAGCCCCACTAGCTTAACAACTTTGCTTCTTTGAGTTTTCGAAAAAAAAGGGGAAAGACAAGAGGCCCGGGTGAGCAAGACTCGAACCCGGGACCAATCGATACAATCCCCTTATAACAACTCCTTACCATTGCGGTTCCCATTGGTCTTTTGTTTTTCGTTAAAGACTCAAGGGCTTAGTTAAATTTAAGGGGGTTTTTAGCTTATAAAGCTTATAAGTCCGAGATCACATTATCGGGGCTTATTTCTTGAGCTTAATTTTTGTTTCTTATATTTTTTGTAGGAATGCTTTATAAGTTAAAGTATTTTTAGTAAATTTTCAAATTTTTCGAAGTCATTTAATAAAATTTATAATTTAAATCGTTAAAAGTTTATTTAATTCATAAAAAATACAAAAATTATCAAAAAAATATTTTGCTTTTTTAGAAAATTTTATTTTAATCCATATAGTTTGTAGAAAAAATACAAAAATTTTCGTAGGACCAATAACGAACTTTTTACTTTTTTAAAGAGCGGTCCGGTGTGCTGGATTATGTTTATGACCATCTTTTTTGGGTCAAACGAACTCACCACGATTTATTGGTCTATCTTTTTCATTCTTCGTTATTAGGTCCCTAGATTAGTTTAAGAAGTAAAAATGTTCTATCTTTCTTCGTAGGTTATTTTTAAAGATATATAGGTTTTTTCCTTCCCCCATTTGTATCTAGGGGGCCAGAAGAAACCGGAGTCAAAGATCTTTTTGGCTGTGAGGTTTGCACCATGATGTCCTCCGGTGGGTCCATTGTGGCAAGCTTTGAGAATCTCAAGAGCTTCATTGCCGTGCACACATCGCCTGATCACTTGATCCGCACAAATTTTAAATAAGAAGGGGTCGTCCCAGAAATAGTGTTTAACATCTTTGAAAAACTTGTTTTTCTGCTGGGTCGACATGCCCTTCACCATATTTAACGTCTCAAGAGGAAAACTTTCATTTATCTCTTTAGGATCATTGACGTTTTCATACGGGTATTTCCAACCTATACACTATGCTAGAAAGACTATGAACAAGGCTCAAACTCACTACACTACTACCGAAAAGGAATTACTTGCCGTAGTGTATGCCTTTGAGAAATTCCGATCATATCTTGTTATGTCCAAAAGCATAGTGTATACTGACCATTCTGCCATCAAGTATCTCTTTGCCAAGAAGGATGCTAAGGCAAGACTCATGCGGTGGATCTTATTGCTCCAAGAATTTGATATTGAAATTCGAGACAAAAAAGGAGCTGAGAATCTCGCCGCCGATCATCTGTCCAGACTTGAAAA
>BQNB010058406.1:6017-37774 GCA_026074375.1 Tanacetum coccineum | reverse complement strand
TATATATAATTTTTAAGTTTGTTTGGATATATATGTAATTTCTTTGCAAAATAGGGATATATATGTAATTCTCCCATTTCCAAAAGTGGCTATATTTTTATTATTTTTTCATTTACATCATCTCAATTCTGAATATAGAATATTTGTATATTCTCCGTGAGCCAACATAGTCCTCGTAATTCTTAACAGCCACAACCTAACATGTCAGCAACATACACACATAATTGATCATGAGGCTTAAACATTACCAACTTGGTACAATAATTGGTACATGTACCAATAATTAACAACAAAAAAGCAAACTTATGTGACGTTTTATAGACGGGAGTATTTTATAGATTAATATAGAAAGGTGTACTATCAATGTCGAGTGTGAAAAGTTGCTACACATAACTTATATCGATTTGTCTAATAAATAAGTAAAAACTAACTCGCTCTTATGCAGATTATACAAATTAATAGAACAAGAAATTATATTACTTCAACTTTAACCCTACATATTTTTATTTGTGTTATATAATACTTTGTAAAAATTATAACAATGAAAATACATTTATAAACCAATCTATTCATATATTTTACATCAAATATTTTATAACAAAAACAAAAATATTTAAGATAAAATTTGAAAAAGAAAGACTTCATAAGTCAAACGCGGACAATTATTTTGAAACGAAAAAAGTAATATTCAACAACACAAGTCATTGTTTTTGTTTACTCTTTTTGGCTAATACATATGAAATGGAGAATTCCAACTTTTATTTATGTTCCTCTGAATCATAGGGCGCCCGCTGTTTAAGGTTAATCACTTCACAACCAAGACAGCTATTACATTGGAGGAGATCGTAAGGATTGCATTTAAATATAACATTACTCTAGATGTTATATCATTTGCTTAGAAGTTTAGAGAATAATAATATAATAAATCACAAGTCACCAAATAATTGAGTAGCTCGATACACCGAGTAAGCGCTATCGCACCTCCTTTTCCATTGATGTCTCTTGGTTTACATGCCAAGAATTCCTTATAGGTACACCCTTCTTGGTTGCCACCATTTGCGTCGTTTCCATTCCCATTAGCATTCGCATTGTTCACATTGTTAGTCAATTGCGTAACAATCTGAGGGATGATCATCTGCAACTGTTGCGCGATGATTCCCACAATGTTTGGGTTTGCGTCGTCACTAGAAGCGCCACTTAGTCTAGTTGGAGCCATTACTATAAAAGGAATAAGATTAATGCATGATAAACGAGAGATAAACGTTTTCTACAACCCACTAATCCTATTATGAATCATATTGCATCATATGTAACTAACAAACAATGTGTCAACACTAATCAGTGTAATCATGCTTGCAAGTCCACGTGTGTTGTGACGCATGTATAATTATGTTGGCCAACATAATTATAAATGTCCCCTTTCACCCGTGTACTCCCTCCCATAACCACACCTCTTAGTATCAACACACCACATAATAATAATTGTATCCAATATTAAACTCACAATGACTCCATATCAAAAATAATTACTCAAATCGCAAATATATTATATAGAGTGAAATCCAACAAGGCTAACAAATCAAATGGAATGGCTCCAACTACCTATGACGATCAAAAGAACGAACGACGAAAAGGGTAACCTGGTAACATGTAAGAAGGAATGGTTTAGGGAGAATCAAGTTTGGATCAAACGCTACTTTCACAGGTGTTTTCGAATTCCCTGGATTTAGCTTCACATCTAGCAGTAGAATCAAGATCCATCCCAGTCTCCTTATTAGGTGCTGCGTAGTCTGAAGGTAAAGTGTTTGAGTCACTTTCTGATGCCTCCTTTAGCCGCTTCTTCTTCGGCTCACCTTCTTCCTCAGAATCCTCCTGTGGATCCTCTTTTGGGTCTTCTTCTGATTCCACATCAAGAACTCTCTCAGATGACTTTTCTTTTACTTGAACAAGGGAAGTTACAATAGGCACGCGACACCTATAAGCTGTTCCCTTCATCCTATATCCAGTCTTTGGACAAATGAACCACTTTTGTCTAGGTGGTGGGTAAACGATCTCCCAACGGAATCTCCTAGGGGGCGGGGTAGACATGGCTAAAAGACACATCGCATTAGATGCCAATAGACGAAAATAAGACTCTCAGAAAAATAAGAAGTCAAAACACCCAAATAGCTAAACACGTAGATCCTATTATGCAGCTATATGAAGGACTTCTAGGTTATAGCCTAGGTCAAACCACCTACTTATCTATAACCAATGGCTCTGATACCAATATTTCTGCTATATGTCATGTTTGCATTGTGGTAATCATACGAAAGCTTGTAGGATAGAGGAGAGGAGCTAGAGAGTATTTTTCATCATTTTCTAAATTTTCATTTCAAAGGGAAAATAGAAATAGGAGGGAGAAGTGAATTGCAAAATGTAAAAGTCTTATATAAATACCCCTTCTAGAGGGGTATTTATACTTATTGCTAATCCTATTCTATTTTCCTAACTTTAGTCAAACCTTGGTCAACTTTACTTAACTTTGACCAAGATAGACTTTATTACATCATAATTACTATTAAAACTATAAAACTAAACAAAACTATACAAAGACCCATTCATATAATAATAAACACTTTTCTTGAACCTAACAATCTCCCCTTAAGGGTTGATTATTACAAACGCTTCATCGTCAGTAGAATTGGTCTTCCATTCACAAAAGATTCCCATCTTCTTATTTGCTCATAGTGTCTTAGTCGCTTGGTTATTTCTCTTTCAAATGCTCTTAATATGTCACGATCTAATTCAGCACGCATAGGTGGCTTCCTCCATGGTTCTGATTAAAATATCTTCAGCTTTACTTCTTTCAAAACCTTTTCTAGCGTAGCATCACAAAACTTCACAATCTCCACCAAGTACATAACCCGTTTCTCATCTTTGTTGTCTAAGTAAATCAAACCTGTATTTGGCTTGTCGACTATTAAGTACGGTTCATATGCTTCAATACCAGGAAATGTCAATGTTGGTACCGTTAAATTGACCTTGACTTGGTAACTCTCTATTCCCAATTGGAAATCATGAACTCTCTCCCAGATCACATGACTTCTGATGAACGTTATTAATGAATTCATCAACTTGGTTTCACGATAATTAACCTTCTTGTTTCGGCAATGATAATACAAGTCTTCAATATTGTTTTTGTTCAGATACTTGAAGTCAGCTTTAAAAAAACTATCTGGCTTATCATTCTCTCTCATCACAATTATTTGTTACATGAAATCCAAACCATGTGGTTGATCAGTAGTTATTCTGACAACTTCTATAATCCTGTGATCAGAGAAATAATCTTCTGAATTTTTTCTGACTCTTCTTTGATTTTGCTTGTACACTCTTTTATGCCATGAATCTTTCCAATGTTGAATTGTCAACCGTACGTCTTCATTAAAATTCTTGAATTCTTTACGAACCCAACGATTCATCCTTTCTTCCAGATCAACTTCTGGAAATCGTTCTGCGTGTATCTTGCGGAGCGAAAGAATATACTTCTTCTCATCAGTATTTCCATTCTTTAGAAAGAATAAATCTTTTTTATACAAATACCTTGGAGGTTCATTTGGATTCCTTTGTGTTCTAAAGAATATGAGAGGTCTTGGTACTGGACGTCTTATATCCTCTTGTCTACTTTCCCAAACTATCTAATTCTCTATAAATTTATTGTTTGTTCCAAATGGTAGGCATATTCTTCAGCATTATTGAACTGATTACTTAACATATAATTCAGTGTAGCCTCCATTCTTGCACGATCAAAGATAGTTAGAACATGTTTATCAATATTTTGAAGTTTTGTGATTAGCTCAGGTGTTTCAACTTTCGGAATCACCTCATATTCATCAAGAACTGTTTCCTCTACCCATGCATCCCATTCTTGTTGTTGTTGTTGTTGCTTGGATACATAAGTTGTGGAATCTTTAGCAGAATGCTTAGACAAAGAACCCCTTGCAGACTTTGAACTTTTCGATGCCTTATGTCTTTTCACTCTTTTCTCCCCCTCAGGAGGAGCATCATCCTCTTGATGGTCATCATGTCTTTATGAGTGAAGATCATCATCCCTGCAAGAAGTATTAAAGGTGGAAGACTTTTCAAACTTAAGTTTCAGAACCTCCCACAAGACTGGATCATTAGCTTGATCTTGAAGACTTCTTTTCATCTTTAAATGCAGTTGTGGTTGAAGATCAGTTGATGAAGTTGTTTCAGTTGATGTGGTTATGGTATGATGGACTTGAATAACATTGCTTTGTACGTAATTCTTGAAAAGTTCTTTGATGATCTTTAGTGCTTGGCCTTTAAATTCTTGAGAAACAAGATCAGGTACTTCTGAATGAAAAGCATCACGATCTTCAATAATAGTTGCAGCAATAGATGGCTTCAAGTTATTTTCAATCAAGTCATGTGTAGCTTTTTCAGCGAGTTGTGGTACAATTTCATGAAGAACTCGATCAACTAACTTGTGAGTCTTCCAGAAATAGTTAGTTGTGATGCACTTTCGTTCCATGTTCTGAATCATAAACCATTAACGTCTGCACATACTACGAAGCGTACCTGGAATATGACTATACTTACTGGAAATCCGTCGTTTGGAGTGTGAGGTCTTAGATGTAGTTTCGGTTGGGAGTGGGACAATATCCGTCAATTCCTGAGTAATGTTCTTATCCGAAGATAAGTTTATCCTAAGGGATCTAAGGGGTGTGGGAATTAGTGTCTGCATCTCCCCAGTCCTAGTCTCCAAACTACCCTTATTAACATCTTTCTCTTCATCTACCTTCTCTTCATCATCATCATCATCATCATCAACGTATTCTAGATTTTCCCTACGACTCCCAGGCTCTAACCTATCCTCAGAGTCATCATCATCTTTTTCACTTTTAACCACTTGCATTTGTCTAATGGTTATTTTTAATGATTTCTATGTGTGAAACTTGATTCCTCCAGTTTTTGCTTCCTCTTCTCCCTAAGGTACTAGCAGTAGAAATGATTAGGTGTCCTTATGGGCTATTGTGTGACGATGCGGTAGAAATAACCGGTTGTAGTTGATTCATTAGAACATCTACTCCAACAAACACCTTCTCATACTCCTTAAAGTCATAAGTGGCACGGATCTCCGCAGTCAAAAACTCATCTGGAATCAGCATCCCTCGTACAAGCACATTCCTAGTAGTATACACACGAACCAATGGAGTATCATCCTTGATGGAATGATAATCCTCATTAATTCTTTGAGGAATATCTAGGAATTTCTTCATCAAATCAGCAATTATGAGCTTGATGAATCGAAGATACTGGATGGCTTCCTTCTTCTAAAACACATTGTTTATGAAATCCCACCACAAAAGAGCAGCATAATCAACATTTGTTCAGTTGATCATAGCATGAAACAATTGAAGAATGTTGATCTTTGTCTGATCGTGTCCAGATATTCTTGTTGTTAACCAGCGGTTGAACACCTTGAACATTGTTTGCCATGGTTGAGCTAGATTCTTCGTATAGAAGGCGCCCACTTTATCAACCACACCTTGATAGCCAACCTTGTTCATGAAAGCTTCAATAGTTTGAATGTTGACTGGCGCAAAAAATGGATTTTTAGGAGTTTCTACTGGAAAATAAAGAGTGACTCGGAACATATCCACTGTGTAGGTAAATTCCTTTGTATCCAACATGAACTTGATCGTGTCTTCAGTATCAGGCACTTTGCTCACTGTCCTCCAGAATTGTTGTAAATACACAACAAGGACATCAGCTGTAGGGGTTAAAGCATAGCTTAGTGGATGATTAAGTAATATCTGCCCAATAATCTTGCACTCAAGAGAGCATGAAATACTCTGAAGCATCACATAATTGTTGCATCTCCCAATTGTATGGTATCTTGGAACAAGCTTAGCAGCTGGAATTACTTGTTGAGCCATGTGGAATACTGTATAATGACATGAAGTGATTAGTGGAATGAGATAAAGTTTGTAATATTCACATTTATAACATTTTTGTCTTTTTTCACTCTGTCTGTTTTTATATGCTCTGGCAATTCTTTTTGAGCATATTATGATCATTTTCTTTCTTATGTGCCAATTCTTGCTTTTTCGGGCATATGCCATACGCTTTATTCACCTTTTTTATTTAATCTCATTTTGTATGCTCTGGCATTTCTTTTTTGAGCATACTTTGATTTGCTTTTTCGTGTATGGATTTATCTCTCTTTCTATTTAGAGTTTCCTCACCAAAAAGCATTTGTGAAAATGATACTCTTTCAAGAAATAAGGATATACTCTTATTTAGACAACATCAGCTTGACAAAAACACAAGTTGTGACAAGCATTGATGATTTAAGAAATCCAAGAGTATAACTTTATATTATTTGAAACCTTTTTAGAGTACCACTTTGTGACAAAAAGAAACAACTTATTGATAGAAATTGAGATAACTTTTCCAAACTGACAAGTTTTCTAAAGATGTTTGAAAACAATGATTATACAACCACACTAATGTAACATCAATTGGATGGTCACTAAGTCACTCACTCCTCATTCTGTTCATTGCAGAAAACAGTCAAAACCGGACATGACTTAGACCATTTACCCAACTGAGTACAATAGATAGTCATAAACCATTTTGAACGGTTTTTGAAACAATCTTTTCAAAAGTTTGAACTTTTCCTTTTGATGAAACATGAGAAACTTATGATCACAGAAAGTTAAAGCTCCATTTTGTATTTTTCATTCCATTTTTCTTTTTGAATCATTGATCACTTTACATGAAAATTTTAGTTATACAAAACATATTCTTATATACGATATTCTTGAACCTAACACTGTCACACCCCATCAAGGCGGAAACACGAGGCGTATCAGGATATGGCATCGTCACAACATATTTATGTCAAAATAGAGAATAACTAAAATGCATAATCACTTAATAAATCAAAATGTCATGCCGACACCTGACACAAGTGAGGACTTGTATCAAGATTAATCGAAACACAACAATACATAGTCATAAAATGAAAATTCAAAATAGCAAAGTACCAAATACAAAAGTAAATCAAGTATGGAAATGTAAATGATAACTAGTAAGTCTTCAAATGCGGGGAACCTAAAGTCTCACTAGCCAAGCAGTCTCGACCTCTTAAGCCTCGCTAACTTCACCTGAAAATGGATACTCTCAAGTGTCAATACGTTGGTGAGCTCGTAGGTTTAAATATAAAACAAATATTAAGTTGTGAATATATAATGTAACCTGGACAATCATACGGTTAATAGTTTGCATCCTTAGTCTCACAACATAGCAAAACATATCACCAAGTAGGTAGGCGTTAACCCCGATCCAACATCACAATAATAAGCTAGCATTGTATCCATGTATCAATTATGTATCAATAAGAGTTATCACATTTGGCTGGAATGGCACAAGCAACTAAAGTATCCATGTATCCACAAATGTATCTTGTAAATTTGCACACATAATTGTATCGCATAACTACTATATAACCATGTCCAAATAAAAACCAGTTTAAACCATTTAATCACTGCAAGGAAAACATTTCAAAAGCATTTTGTATCTATTTCCACCCCAAGAAAACATTTAAAAAGGGGCTAAGAGAAACTCACCTCAAGCTTCACAAATGCGCATAAAAATCCAAGCAATAATCTACACAACATAATTAACAGGTTACACATGAACAAGGCTTTACGGCCCTATACATATAACCTTTCAATTGATGGATACTAATGTCTAAAATATATTTATAAATATCCCATCATGATTTCTACACATTATTTAAGCTATAAACATGTTTTAAAATAGTGTTCACATTTTCAGTTTATTGCAGAAATTTAAGGTCAATTTACAAATTTTTATAAAATACTAAATGACCTCCTCTGACTCCCAAATTCGAATGACATCAACTTCAATTAGTTATGAAACTAATGTAATTTTTACAACCAATGAAAACATGTCTAACTATTTTTAAAAAGATCGACAATACAAACTGACCAGATTCAGATCTGATCGCACACCAAAATGTTTGACCTTATTAAGCATACTTAGACACCTTGCAAAAATCTAGGAAAAATACTGGAGTTACTAGACACCTAGGAATTACTCCAGCAGCAGCCTCATGAATAGAAAAATTGTTTTGATAGGGTTTTTGACCTTACGAACACGACATAAATCTAACCCGAAAACTCAGATTCGACAATGAATTTTGTAAAATTATTTTGTCTGTCTTCCACTCACATTCAATTCATGAAACCAATTTTTCAGAAAGTAGACTCTCTGAAGATGATTTTAGAGCCAAGAAAATCTATCAAACTCATCCGTATGACCGAGTTATGACTCTTACAAGTTGACCTAAAATTCTGCCCATATTTAATTCCGAATTTAACAATGATTTAACCCAACCAAACGCATATATACGCTATTTGTTACACCCTAATTGATTATTAATGATCAAACTAACATGTTTATTGAATTTTTATGAAACTCTAATTTCACCAATTAAAAAGTTACAATTAATTAAATTAAAAGAAAAGATTAAGTTAGGGATTATACCAAAAATATATTACCGCGAAACATACGATTCTACACCTTATAATTCTTGAAATTTTTTGATGGTTTTGCCTTTGGTTCTTGTTGACCGGTCGAACAACAAGGGGAGGAGAGAGAAAGAGAGAAAAACTGATTTAGGGTTTGTGAATAAAATTATTTATATGAAACCTTTAAATGTTTGTTTCCTTATCAAACATGGACTCTTTTCCCTCTTTTTCCCTTTTCTTTGTGCCGACCCAACATAGCCCAAAAAAAATATTTTTTATTTTTTTTATTAAAATTTCGGTACCCTTTATATATATATTTTTTAAAACTAATTTACATATTAACTTAAAATCATTAAATTGTTTACACATAAATTCCAACTAGTAACTATTTACTTACATATAATTTTCTTCAATATTTTTTTAACTCACAATAAATTAAATTAATGAATCCAACCTTATATATTAATATTGAATCGAAATTAACGACGCTTACTTCATAAATTACTTCCAAACGTTATGAATAACGAAGTGATCAACAAATGTCTATCTCAAAATCATCATTTTCTAAGAAATGAAATAACTAAATATATAAATTAAAACTTCTCACACATCAATTGCTACTCATATACTTCATCACACAATATTAAATGCACTAATTGAATCTTGCTCACTAACTCAAATCACATAACACCTAATTAGGCTAACACTACTGGTTAATCTAACCTGGTTTGATCACGGTGTCACAACTTTGGTGTTCACCTTAGTTCCAGTGTCGCCAATGCCACATGATCTTATTTTAAGTTCAACGATATATTCAAGGCATCAATCAAATAATCGAAGAAAGCTATAAACGTTCAAGATACACTTTCGTACGCTCTGATAAACAAGATTTTCCTTAAACAACATCGAGTATATTATTGCAAGGAGATCTATGTTGAGGGAGATTGTTAGCTTTCAAGAAATGTCTAAGTATGAGTATGTTGGTTAAGAAGTCATTCACACCAAGAAGTATCCAAGATTATCTCAAGGCTAAAGACCAAGATATTAAAATAAAGTCAAAAGATATCAAGCTAAAGATCAAGAACCAAGATCACAAGCATGCAAAAGGATCCACAAAAGAATTCCAAAAAATACAAGGCTCCAAGATCCACGACGTCATAAGAAGTGAAGCCATAAGTGCAATGACCACCCTATAGGGGGAGATTGTTAGACTTAGTTTTTAGTAAAGTGATGGTCATTATTTATTCCCAAGCCTTGTATAGTTAAATATTAGTTTACGAGAATTGTCTAAGCTAATTGGGCCTAGGTTTTAGGCTTAAAGCTCACTAGTGTGTTAGTATTCGGCCCAATAAGGCCCTATAGGGTCTGATTTGTTTTCAAGCATAAATAACCCTCTCAAGCATGTTTGAGAGGGTGTTGGTTCTCATTTCTCTCAAGTAGAATCATCCATCTTTCTTTATATCTCTTTCTCTCTCTCTCTCTCTCTACAACTCTTTCTCTCTCTAGATTTCCTTTATTTTTCATCTTTATGTCTGATTGATACTAATGTGATAGGAACTCGGGGAGTTGAGTAGGGCAAGGAAGGTGTCCTTGTATCCAAACCACTATAAATACTTGTGTCACGGTTCTATCTCTTCTAACTCTATCTTTACTTTACTTGTACTTATCATTTATTTCTTATTTCGTAGATCTAATCAATATCATTAACTTCACATAAACAAGATCTATATTTTTTGAAACTTAAATTCTGATCGGTAAAACTATTCACCCCCCCCATCTTCTAGTTTTCTACAATTGGCATCACGAGCAAGGTTACTAAAGTTTTTTTTAATATATTGTATTTTAAATCTTTAAACAATCAAATAGATTCAGAAAACTACAAAGAGGGTAAATTTATGCAAAGACCGCCTCTATTTGAAGCTAATGGTTTTATCTATTGAAAAAATAGATTTGAAACTAATGTGAAGTCTAAAGATATTGATCTTTGGTATATTATTATTGATGGTGATTACAAACCTATTGTTAGAAACACGCAAACCAGCAAGGATGAAACTATTCTTTATGAAAAATTAAAAGATGATAAAAAAAGATACTTTCTAAAAACGATGAGGCTAAAATGGTCTTATATAAAGCTTTTCCCAAAAAGGAATATGAAATGACCTTTATGTGTAAAACAGCTAAAGATATTTGGAATTCGCTTGTAATCACTCATCAAGGTAATAAACAAGTCAAAGACAATAAAATTGATTTGTTTGTTCAACAATGTGAACAATTTTCTATTTCCAACAATGAGACTATTGCTTGCGCATTTACTAGATTCAATACTATAATTACATCTTCAAAATCACTTGATGAATCTTTTTCAAGTCGTAATCATGTTAGGAAATTCTTGAGGGCTTTTCCAACAAAATGGCGTCCAAAGGTGATGGCTATTAAAGAATCCAAGTACTTGTCAACACTACTTCTAGATGAACTCATTGGAAACTTAAAAGTCTATGAAGTAGTGCTTGAGAATGACTTAGAGGAACCCAAAAATAAGAAAAAAAAATTACAAGTCATTAGCTCTTAAAGCTAAGAAAGTGTCAAGTGACGAAGAAGCCTTGTGTTCGGATAGTAAAGATGAGGAGTAAGCTAAGGCGGTAAGGGACTTCAAGAAGTTCTTTAGAAGAAGAGGAAAATTTTTCCGACAACCACACGAAGACAAAAAGGCCTTCCAGAGAGCAAAGGAAGAAAAGAAAGGAAAAGTAGAGCGTAAGTGTTTCAAGTGTGGCGATCTGAATCACTTCATAAGTGATTGTACCAAACACTTCAACAATGACTAAAAGGCATTTGTTGGAGGGTGTTGGAGAGATAGTGATGAAGATGATGATCCCAAAAAGGATGAGATTTATCTCATGGCACATGCTTCAAATGAGGTACTTTCGGACACTCTATTATAGTAGTTCTTCTTTAGATGATGAGTCAATGCAAAACGAATATAACAAGTTATGTAAAATTAGTCTTAGAATAATCAAGAAAAACAAACACTAAAAACTAAAAATGAAATCCTAGACAATGAAGTTTGTGAACTTAAAGAAAGGTTAAAACGGCTAGAGAAAAATAAGGCAATTAGTGAAGAATGTAAATCGTGTATCGACCTTCTTACGGAAATTGATTCACTTTCTTCAAAACTTGCTAAGTTGGAAAATAGTAGTCATTTTTTGCAAGAAATGATTGAAAATCAAAGATTACATAAGGATAAAAAGGGTCTTGGATTCACATAACATAAAGCTTCGACTAGCGAAGTTAAAATGGGAAAAATGGGCCAAGAAAGTACTAAAAAGGCTTTTGTGGACCCAGCTTACCTGGTACCCTCTGAAAGGGAACCGGCTAGTGTTAGCGAAGTATTCCGAGCAACTGTATCAGCTAGTGAAAAACTAATTTTGCAAAATAGAAGCAAATTTGTCCAAATAAGCGAATTTGTCTAAACAACCACCGGCTTTAAAACTTGGTCAAGGGGTTGGAAAAAAGTAAAATCCAAACACGACCTAAAACGCCTCTTATGAGACCAAACACCGTCTACCCTAAAAGTGACTACCATCAAGTAAGTTGAAACTGTTCACCACATCAGGGATACCAATTTCAACAACCTAACTTTGGTTCTTGGGGTCCTTACCCACCATTCCCTTACATGAACCAACCAAATGGTATGTATAATGCTAACGAACTCATGAGATATTGGGGACCAAACGCTTGAGTTCTTTTATGCTTTTAGGTATGTCTAAAAGTTAAATTGGAACCAGATGAATGGGAGATAGTGGGTGTACAAGGCATATGATGGGTAACAAAGACTTATTCTCTACCTACGAACCGATTGATGGAGGTAACGTAGTGTTTGGTAGCAACACCAAAAGCAAGATTATTGGCAAAGGTACAATCACTCATAACTCCCTAACTATTAATGATGTTAGTCATATAGATTACTTAAATTTTAACTTTCTTAGTATAAGTATGTGATAAAAAGTGCAAAGTAGTTTTTAGCGAAACCGGTAGTGAAATACTTAAAGATGGCATTACCATAGGAAGAGGGATTATGAAAAATGGTCTTTAAGTAATGAAAATTGGTAACTCACCTAAAGATAATATTTTTATAACTTTGGTAGATGATACTTCAACCCTATAGCATCGTAGCTTATGTCACACCAATATGTGACTTATACAATCGCTATCATCTAAAGAGCTTGTTAGAAATTTACCAAAATTAAAATTTGAAAATCATGGTTTCAACTACTAAGTGTCTAAAACTTTTACATATGGACTTGTTTGGTCCATCGGTCGTCCAAAGTTATGGAGGAAACTACTATACATTGGTCATTGTCGATGATTATTCAAGATATACATGGACTAGATTTTTGAAAAACAAAAATAATGCCTTTGATCATTTTGAAATTTTAAGCAAGAAAATTCAAGTACAAAAAAGATGTCCCGTTATGTCAATCCGTACGGATGACGATCAGGAGTGTGATAACAAAGAACAATTTGGAGCCTTTTGTGACGCTAATTGTATTACTCATAACTTCTCGGCTCCACAAACTCCTCAATCAAATGGGGTAGTTGAACGTAAAAATAGAACTTTACAAGAAATGAGTCATACTATGCTTAATGAAAAATCTATCCATCAAAAGTTATGGTGTAATTCCGTCGGCACCTCCACCTATATTTTAAATAGAATTTTAATTACGCATTTTCTCGAAAAAAGTCATTACGACCTTTTCAAAGGTAAAAATCCTTCCTTAGAATACTTTAAAGTTTTCGGTAGCAAATGCTTCATTCTCAACACCAAAGATTATCTCACTAAATTTGGCCCTAAATTAACTGAAGGCGTATTTCTAGGTTATTTCCCTAATAGCAAATCCTATATAATCCTAAACAACGAATCCATGAAAATCGAATGATCTATAAACGTAATATTCGAAGAAAGTCCTTGATGTGTTTCAAAAGCTTTAAATTTATAATGATTGAAAATACCAATTTTATTATAGGGAAACACACGGGTAAAAGTATAACCCACGTATGTAGTATAATCTTTTTTAGGTAAGACCAGGTCGTCCACAGGGGTTTGAGTAGTATTCAAATAATCAGAAGAGAATAAACTTTAACAATTTTGTAAATAACTTTTTACCAGTAATAATAAAGATGACTACTCAGATAGTTGAAAATAATTTATAAGTGTTGGAAATGATTAAGACATCGAAGATGGAACATTTAACTAATAAAAAGGATTTCTCGTCAGAAAACGTTTTCACAAATTAACTTGATTAACTCAAGACTTATATTTATTTAACTAGACCAAATGTGTCACTCAAATAATCCAGTTTCTAATATATCAAAGCTTATTTTGTTTATCATTTTACGAAAGTGGATTTCTCGACACAGACGTTAAAGATCATAGACAAATCTTTAAAACCACATAGATCATAACGGGTCTTTCGACCTATACCGATATGATTATATAATCTAAGATTGATAAGCAAAACCGATAAGATATGATATAATAGGATTGCAACATAAGCTTGAGATTAAGAGATTATGATCATACTAAACACTTATTCGTTATAATAACATCACCGAGTAGTCATGAGAGATTTAACCTCTCATGGCTAAGGAGTTCATAACATAACATGATTTGATAACACACTTCATTCTTTTACTAAACTAGTATGTTCTTTGTCGTTCTTGATTGTTTGATCTTGATTCTTCCGAGGAATATGGTGTTTATGCTTGGAGAATGCTTGGGAGGATGATTGAAGGATTTATAAGTATGAGATTGATTATTGGATGATTGAAATGTGTGAAATTCGTCCTCTATTTGTAGGCTGAGTGAGGGATGAAAGTGCGCTGCACAAAGAAATTTGTGCGACGTGCTTGGTGATTAAATGCGAGGGAATTAAATGTTTAGTGAAGAAGTGTGATGCACAAAGGAAATTATGCGGCGTACTTAGGGTATTAATGCAGTAGCATTTAAGTCTTCATTTATTCTTCATTGTCAGATAGAAATTGCGGTGCGCACAAAGGAAATTATGCGGCGTACTTGTGGAGTTAATGCGTTCAATTGACTAAGTCTTTAATTTCATTGACTTGAGAGGAAGTTCGGCACACAAGGGATAAGTGCGGCGCACTTTTTCACTTTTGAGCTTGATCTTTTATCTTTTCTTGTATATAGTGTTTCCGAAGTATAATTACTTGATCTTTGTTGTGTTTGAGCTCGGAATATCTTCAAGTGAACCTGCACATATTTTATGTTTATTAAGTATCGAAAGTTCATGAGAAATGATTAAATATATACAAATAATGTCACCAAAAACATGTATAATTTGGGCATTATCAAATCCCTCCACACTTAGCTGTTTCTTGCCCTCAAGCAATTAAAGCTAGAAAATAAAATCATTTATCGTGACGTGGAGAAAATTTAGATTTTACAAGTGTTTACAGGTTTAGATAACTTTTCAGGCATTGACATATAACTAAGCACCTCACATAGGGAATGTGTTTGATTTAGAATTCACTCAGTTCACTCAGATAGGGTTTTATATATATTTTTGTGAAAACACTCAATTTGCACAGACATAATCTAGACAGCTACCATAGGCTTGTACTTGACACATAAACCTGACCGAAGGGCGGAACTTGATACTGAAGCGGGAGCATATACTAATCTTCATGTGCCGAAACTTAAGCCTTTATTTCTTTGAACTACTATATATATTACATACATTTTTTTACCAATAGGATCACATATAATAATAACTAAGGCTTGGCACAGAACTTCATCTTTCAACTTCTTACTGAGGTATTTCAGCAACTTAGCACTAAAGGGAGTGCTTACAAGAACATAAACTTGCGGGATTCATATGATTAATCAGGCTTCGGTCTAGTAATGATGATCAAGCACAAGTTCTAGAGCTTCTAAATTACCAGCTCACTTATAATAATTATCCACCAATACCGTTGTTCCAGAAAAGGCGACAAAACCACATATACACATCCATAACGATGGAATAGATACATATGATTGCTCATTCTTTAACTCAAATAAGCTAAAGGCATCAATTATCTTGGGTATCAAAGATGGATACCCGAATATTCTAAAGGCTTATAATTCTCATAATTTAGTGGACTGGTTTTGTGCTAGTTAAAATGTCAATCCTGTTGGATTTGCCTTACTAAGAGCATTTTTTAATTTTGAAAGCATTTATAAATTTTTTGAAAGTATCAGTTGGTAAAACTTTTGACAGGGCAAACATAGAGGGATATGATTCATTTTTCCTATTTGGCTCCCTTCCACACTTAAGTTGAACATTGCCCTCAATGTGATAACTGCTAAATAAGGAAAATTAAGAAAAACGATACTTCCCGGGGCGTAGAGATATATGGCTGCGAGAGAGTTATCCTTGAGCAGACTTTATAATTTTCCAAAATTTTAAGCTATATTACCTGCATAAAATTAAATACACAAAAGCACACAAAAAAAAGATTTTTGTTGTTTTTTTTAGAAAACAAATAAAGGATATGAACGAAAGAATGGAGGAGGGACTCCTCCACACTTAAGTGAAGCACGGGTTGCCTCCCGAGAAGCGCTTAATTTTTAAGAGAGTCATTAGCTAGACTCGAACTTGGTGTGTCATTCTTTGGGAAAAAAGGGAGTAACTACTTCCCTTTGGTCATTATAATTTTCTTCTTCATGATATAGTTCGAGTCGATGGCCATTAACAATAAATGTTTTTCCATCTTTTCCATAGAGTTCAATATATCCAGATGGATATTGATGTTTAACTACGTATGGTCCTAGCCAACGAGATCTGAGTTTCGGTTGTTTGAATTTATACTTTGAGTGAAAGAGCAGAACCTTGTTTCCACGTTTGAATTCTTTTGTCATTCTTAGTTTTCTATCATGCCAGACTTTGGTTCTTGCTTTGTATAATCAAGAGTTTTTATAGGCTTAATGTCTAAGTTCATCTAATTCGTGTAACTGAAACATTCGTTTTTCACCAGTAGCGATCAAAGCTGGATTGCAATTCTTCAAGGCCCAGTATGCACGGTGTTTAATTTCAAATGGTAAGTGGCAGTTCTTTCCATATATGAGTTTGTAATTGTGGTATGGGTAGGTGTTTTGTAAGCAGTACGAAAAGCCCACCGAGCGTCATCAAGTTTTCTTGACCAAATAGAAGGATTGTCTTTAACAGTCTTTTCAAGAATTCTTTTAAGAGCTCTGTTCGTGTTTTTGACTTGACCACTAGTTTGAGGGTGATATGATGTAGAGAAACGGTGGTTAACTCCATATCTTTTCATTGTCTTTTCCATTATTTTGTTGCAGAAGTGAGTACCTCGGTCGCTGATTAGAGCTTTGGGCATTCCGAAATGGCAGAATAGTTTCTTTAGGAAAGTGATAACCACTCGGGCATCATTGGTTGGTAAAGCTTGAGCTTCGGCCCATTTAGATACGTAATCAACAACGACAAGAATATATTCAAATTTATGCGATTTTGGGAATGGTCCCATAAATTCAATACCCCATATATCGAAAATTTCACAAACTTGAATGTTGTTTAAGGGCATCTCATCACATTTTGATATATTTCCTGTCTTTTGGCATGCTTCGCAAAGTTGAACTAGAGTATGAGCTTCTTTTATAATTGTCGGCCAGTAAAATCCTGAATCTACGACCTTTTTAGCGGTTACATTTGGTCCATAATGTCCACCGGTTGGTCCGTGGTGACATTGATCTAAAATTGTTCGGGTTTCTGGTCCAGATACACAGCGTCTGATCATTCTGTTAGAACATACTTTGAAGAGGTAAGGTTCCTCCCAGAAGTAATGTTTGAGGTCAGAGAAGAATTTGTTCTTTTGTTGATACGTCATCCCTTTTGGTATAATATCAGCTACCAAGTAGTTTGCAAAATCTGCGAACCATGGTTCATCTTTAGTGTTGATTTCCATAAGCGTTTCTCCAGGAAAGTTATCATCTCCTTCATTGTCTCACTTGACTCGTCATTTTCAATTTGGGACAAGTGGTCAGCTGTGACATTTTATGTACCTTTTCTATCCTTGATTTCTATATCAAATTCTTGTAAGAGTAGTATCCAATGAATAAGATGTGGTTTAGCATCTTATTTCTTGAATAAATGCTTTAGAGCTGAATGATTGGTGTGAACGATAGTTTTTGATAAAATAAGATAGGATCTAAATTTGTCGAATGCAAAAACTACAGCTATAAGTTCTTTTTCGGTTACGGTGTATTTTTGTTGAGCGGGATTTAAAGTTTTGCTTGCGAAGTAGATCGGGTGAAAGTTTTTACCATCTTTTTAACCTAAGACAGCTCCAACTGCAAAATCACTTGCATCACACATAAGTTTAAACGGAAGATTCCAGTTTGGGCTTACGATCACATGAGCATATGTGAGTTTCTCTTTCAATAATTCGAATGCTTTTTGACATTCATCATCGAATTCAAATGGAGTATCTTTTTCAAGCAGCTTAGTTAGAGGTCAGGCAATTTTTAAGAAATCTTTAATGAAACGTCGGTAAAAACAGGCATGTCTGAGAAAGCTTCTAATACCTTTTATATTAGTATGGGGTGAGTAGATCTTATCTTCATGTAGCAGTGGAAAGTCTTCAACAGTGGTAAAACTTCTCAGCAGTGTAAACATTAGCAGTGGGAAGATTTACACTAACAGTGGGAAAAATCTCTAGCAGTGGGAACCATATAACTAGCAGTGGGAATGCCTTAGCATTTTATTCCCAACAATCCTCCCCTAAACTTGATACTTCATCTATATGTCAAGTTTCCAGAATAAAATGATTATCTGGAGAGGATGCTTCAAACACCTTATTCCTTCTTGATCTGTTAGCCTTTTATTACCAACTGATCCTCTTTGTTCAAAGAAAGAAACACCTTCACTTACATCTCTTGGAACAAAGACTGTGAAAGACAAAGCCAAATCAAAGCCGGAAAGTCAATCAAGTCAAAAAGTCAACAGAAAAGTCAACTGGTCAAAGCCCAAGTCAACCCCGAAGCCAAAAAGTCAACACACCAAGAAATATAAGTTTAAGGGTTGAAATTGCCAAACCCCTAAACTTATATGTGAAGAAGAAAAGAGGAAAAGAAAAGAGAAGGGCCAATTTGCCAACTTGAGCAAAGTGACAAGTGGGGGGGCAAAACTGCCAAGTCCCCATACTTGTACACCAAAGGGACTAAGGCTGCAACGAGTTATATAACTCTTGGGGACTTGTTTTGCCAAGTCCCCAAAAGTTATATAACCACAAGGACGAATTGTGTAATGGAACACATAACCATGGAGGGCCAAATTTGCCAAGTTGCCCAAACTCACACTCTGTTATACCCATAACAATTTTTCCCGCTCGTTTTTTCCCCCCAAAAACAAATCACGGGTTTGTTAACCCACTATTACCCTGTAAACCCAATTCCCCCATGGATATTCATCTCCCCCCTCCTCCACCACCTTTCCCAGTTACAAAGGTGCCATGTTGGCAATCCCACACCTCCCAAGACCTAATTCGACAGCCAAGATTGAATTTTGAGGATTGAAGGGCCAAGATTAAAGGTTTAAACCACTCACAAAACAAACACATCCCTGTTTGTGTGTCTACAAACAAGCACAACAGCAAGAGAGAAGAAAAGAAGACCTAGTTGTAACTTTATTTTCCTATAAATAGCCTTGTAAGCCCATTGGGCAAAATTCAGTTTTTAAGTTCTTAATTCAGTTCTTATGTCGTTTTAATATAGTTTTAAAAGTATTTTAAAGTGTTTTTAAGTTATTGTCTCTTATGCATTTGTAATTCTCTGTTTTAATGAAAAATTAAGCTCTTTTTACTCAATAAGCTCTCAATAAGCTTTTTGGAGCTTATATTGTCAATAACTTAATTCAGTTTAAAACTTGTTATAAGGTCTGTATATGATGTTTTCATTTGAATTCAGTTCATTAAAAAGCCAAATTGAGTTCATTTTGGAGTATTTGGTGTAATAAGCCACAAAGAGTTATGAGCTCTTAGCTCAGTTTTAAGTAGGCTAGGGAGCATTAGGACAGGATTTTTAGGCCACTCACTCAGAAAGAGTGGCCTTGGTTCTGAGACAACAAAAAAAATCCAAGGTTTCAATTCTCTATGTTCATTTAGCTTAATTTCTAGCTTAAGTCATTAGCTTATTTGTCTTTAATCTTTGCAAACACAGTAGTTTAGGCTTGTTATTTAACTGTTTTAAGTTTTTATTGCATAATTTTGTGATATATTAGCTTATCTCTCGATTCTGTCACATTTAGTGTAATAAGCTAGCTGAGAAGCAGCTATTGTTTCTTAATAAGCTAAGACTTTTAGTATTAAAATAGTTTAAGTAGGTCAATATAAGTAAGAGTAGATAAAAAGTTTTAAAAGTTTTAGTGTTAAAATAGATTTTAAAAGCATTTTAGTTTGACAGTCTCAAGTAAAGGGGTGTTTGGGATAGCATTCAAAGTGGGTCAAAACAGGTGTTGGCATGGGTTATGGTCACTTGGTCAAATTAAGCTTAAGATTTTAAGGCTGCATTTAAGCTGTTTTTCTAGGCCTTTTTGTTTGGTATATTGTTATTTAAGGTTTTTGTATCATTGTGTTTAACTGTTTGAAACCTTCCAAGTTAATACAAGTGCTTATTTCCATAAGCACTTGAATTGTGAGTTTGAGGTTCAAAAGAAGTGCATCTTTGTGTTTATTTCAAGCTGTCTAAACACCTTGTCTTTTGACTTTGGTAAGTCAAAAACCACCAAGACCTTTTGGTCACAGTTTTTAAAAACCCATAGCCCCTTTTTCACCATCAAAAATAAGCAAGCTAAAATGAATTTTGAAGGGTAAAATTTGGTGCATAAGTCCATAAGCTAAGGGCTACATTCTGGTATTTCGCTTATTTGTGGAGTTTTAGAGCTTATTTGACAGATTTTTTTTCACCCCACGCTCTTAAATAAGCTGTCAAATAAGCCCTTGAAAATTAGCCTTAAAGCTCCCCTGGTGCAAAGGGGAGACTTTAGGCTTAATTTTCTTAGCCTTTAAGAGGGTTTAAGCCCAATCTCTTGGCTTATTCTTTTGAGTTTATCAAAGTCTTAGTTAAGCCACCTCAAAGTTTCAGGACTTGTGAAGATGGGGCTTATTTTATGGGCTTATTTTTTATTAACCACCAAACTAGCTCCTTGGACTGTCTCAGCATAAACTTAGGTGAAAGGATTGCTTAATTTCCTTTTGTGGCTTATTTTAGCTTATGTACCCAAGCTTTTGTGTTTCCCAAATGCTTATTTAGATCATTTAGTTAGTTGTTAGGTTTTGATTAACCTTTTTTCAAGCTTATTTGTACCATAACTGTAAAATTATAGTTTTAAGCCTATTTTTTGTTTCTTGTCAAGAATAAGCTGTAACAGCTTATTTAGTTTTATAGCTTTTAGCTTTTTATAGCTTATTTAGTTTTGTTTAGGACTCCTTGTAACCTATCTTCAGCCCCAAATTCTAGCGTATAAGACCCAAGCCCAAAAAGACTTAAGCAATTTTAGCTTAAAAGCCTCTTAAGCTTGCTGTCAACTTTAAGCTTATTTTTAAGCTTATTCTTTTGATAAAAGTGAAAAGTGCATTTGTTAAAGTTGATTTTGTGTCTCTTTTGGTTTTTTTTTTTTTCTTGTTTTTTTTTCTGTATAATATAAGCTCCTTTAATGTAAGTTGTAGTTTTAAGTTTTTGCTGAATCTCAATTTTTAATAAGCCAAAAAAATAAGCTAGATCGTAGGGTTGGTTTGGTACTTTTCTTAAAGTCCAAGGGTACTCGTTTGCACTATAGTGTAAAATTACACTAATTTGCCCGCCTACCTTTCACTTTACTTTTGTTCATTTTCTACCCTAGAGTTTTTCGAAAAATAAAAAAGGGGGAAAGACACTTGGCCCGGGTGAGCAAGACTCGAACCCGGGACCAAGCGATACAAACCCCCTTTACACACCTCCACTTAACCACTGCGCCCTTGGGTCTTTTTCGTTAAAGACTCAAGGGCCTATTTATTTAAAGGGGTTTTGAGCTTATAGGCTTATTAGCTGTTTAGCTTATTTTCGGGGCTTATTGCATAAGCTGTGTGATTTCTCTTTGTGTTAAAATTCTTTGCAAAATAGCTCATTAGGGTAGTGTCAAGTAGAAAGTTAGCTTATTTCTCAATAACTCAACTTAAATTTCCTTTTAGAGTTCTTAAAATTTTCAAAAAGCAAAAAAAAAGTAGTTAAGTAGTACTTGTCTAGTTATAAGCCGTTTACCAGCTTATTTAGGGCTTTTCTTAAAAAGTTTCTTTTATTAAAAGTGCTTATTTTAGCTTATTTACAACTTTGTTTTTATAAGTTTTCAGAAAAAAGGAAGGTAGAAATCGGGGGTGAGCAAGACTCGAACCCCCGACCTCAACACCCTCTACCCTTTTATAGCAACACACCACACAATAGTTTTTGACAGAATAAGATAGGATCTAAATTTGTCGAATGCAAAAACTACAGCCATAAGTTCTTTTTCGGTTACGGTGTATTTTTGTTGAGCGGGATTTAGAGTTTTGCTTGCGAAGTAGATCGGGTGAAAGTTTTTACCATCTTTTTGACCTAAGACAGCTCCAACTGCGAAATCACTTGCATCACACATAAGTTCAAACGGAAGATTCCAGTTTGGGCTTACGATCACAGGAGCACATGTGAGTTTCTCTTTCAATAATTCGAATGCTTTTTGACATTCATCATCAAATTCAAATGGAGTATCTTTTTCAAGCAGCTTAGTTAGAGGTCGGGCAATTTTTGAAAAATCTTTAATGAAACGTCGGTAAAAACCGGCATGTCCAAGAAAGCTTCTAACACCTTTGATATTAGTAGGGGGTGGAAGTTTTGAGATTACGTCGATTTTTGCTTTGTCGACTTCAAGTCCTGCGCTAGACACCTTGTGTCCAAGCACAATTCCTTCTTTGACCATGAAGTGACATTTTTCCCAATTAAGGACAAGATGAGCATCTTTGCAACGCTGGAGCATTTTATCGAGGTTGTTTAGGCATTTGTCGAAAGAGTCTCCAAAGATAGAGAAATCGTCCATGAATACTTTGACGCATTCTTCGATCATGTCGTGAAAGATTGCCAACATGCATCTTTGGAATGTATTTGGGCATTGCATAGCCCGAAAGGCATTCGCCTATAAGCGTATGTTCCGAAAGGACATGTGAATGTTGTTTTTCTTGATCCATAGGATCGATAGGAATTTGAAAATATCTAGAAAAACCATCAAGGAAACCTTTGATCCATAAACGGCAAAGGAAAATGATCTTTTGTGGTTGCTTCATTGAGTTTACGATAATCGATGCATACTCGCTAACCCGTAACGGTTCTTGTTAGAACAAGTTCATCATTTTCATTTGTGGCAACTGTAATACCACCTTTCTTTGGTACGCAGTGAATAGAACTAACCCAAGGACTATCGACAATTGGATAAATAATACCAATATCTAAGAGTTTAATGATTTCTTTTTTAACTACTTCTTGCATGTTTGGATTTAGTCTTCTTTGTTTTTGGATGACTGGCTTTTTGTCGTCCAGAAGTTGTATCTTGTGTTTACAGAATGATGGACAAATACCAGAAATGTCTGTCGTTTTCCAAGCAAAGGCTTCCTTATGTTTTTTAAGGACGGATACAAGTTTGCTTTTGTTTTGAGTAGAGTGTTTAGATGATATGATCACAGGAAGAAAAGATGGTTCTTCTAGGAATACATATTATAAATTATCATGAAGGGGTTTAAGTTCAAGATCCGTAGGAGGTTCTTCGAGAGATGTTTTGATTTTATAATCGGTGTTGATGGTGATTTTCTCGAATGGTGGTTCTTCGGTATCGGATTCAGATTCAGAATTTTCATCGGCAGTCATTGCCATGAATTCATCGAATTCAGAAAAGATTTCTTCTTCGAGAAGGGTTCCTTCGATGGAATGGAGGATTTTGCTTCCTTCGTCTAGAAGAGCGTCAAAATCTTCTTCTAAGATTTCATCGATAACATCGATACTAAAACATGTATCATCGTTTGAGTAAGAGTGTTTCATCGCAGAGTCGATATTAAAGATCATTCGTTCAGTTCCAACTCCAAGATTGAGTTGTTTCTGTTTAACTCGAATAACTGCATCAGCAGTGTGAAGAAAGGGTCGTCCCAAGATGAGGGGAACTTTGCTGTCTTCTTCCATTTCGAGAATAACAAAATCAGCAGGAAAGGTGAATTTACCAACTTCAACGAGCATATTTTCAGCTATTCCAACAGGGTATTGGAATGATCTGTCGGCTAATCTTACGCTCATTTTGGTAGGTTTAAGATTTTCGAGAGATAGTTTTGCATATAAGGAATATGGCATAAGGTTAATGCTAGCACTAAGGTCGGCTAAAGCATTGCAGGAGAAAGTTTTGTTGAAATTACATGGAATAAGGAAACTTCTTGGGTCTTCGAGTTTTGGTGGAACTTTATTTTGGATCATCGCTGAACTTTCATCGCTTAAGAAAGCGACAGAAATTTGTTCAATTTTATGTTTGTTGCTTATGAGTTCTTTGAGTAATTTGCCATAGTTAGGCATCCCTACTTAGACAACGACAAGAGGTACGTTGATTCGGACGGCTCAGATCATGTCAAGGAATTTTCCGTATTGGGCCTCCATTTTTTCTTTCTTTAGGCGTTGAGGATACGAAATTTTTGGTTTGTATGGTTTGGGTAACGGTGTTTCTTTGACTGGTTTTGTGGGTTAAGTTTTTGGTTGTGGTGTAGGTTCATCATCTTCATCATCGCTAACGAAGTTGATAGGGTTTTCAAAATTATTCTGTTGATCGTTTGGGTTATCTGGTGGATCATAGGACTTACCACTTCTTGTGAATACGGCATTCACATGCTCATTATGAGCTTGCAGTGGTTGGTAAGCTTTAGAGTTACTACCTCGTGGGTTTGGTTGAGTGTTGCTTAGAAGAGATCCAGAAGGTCGTCCATATTGCTTGTCAACGAGTCTGTCGAACTTAGTTTCGAGGTTTTGGATTGAAGCTCGATGATTTTTGGCTACTGTTTCGAGTTGAGTTTTGAGGTCCATGAATGTTTCTTTGACAAAAGCGTTGGTTATTGTTGAGATTTTATGAAATAGTTGAATTGTCTTTAAAGATTGTACGGTTTGTCATCGGTGTTGGATCGGTAGTTGTCTCGATTGTAATCATTCCGTCCGTTTGAGCGCCAATTATCGCGATTCGAGTCTCGGTCGCGGTAATCATTGTAAAAACGAGTCTTACAGAAAGTTTGCATGAATTTAGCTTCTTCTTCACGAGACATAGGTATGTTATCATCATTAAGATCGGGTGTTGGTTTTTTAGCTCGAGATTGGAGTTCTTTGTACTGAGCATCCATTTTTATGGTCATGGCATCCATTCGGGCCATAATTTTGTCAGTGTCGGTATTACTGCTACCTTCATCAACGAAAACAATGGTTTTCTTAAGAGATGATTTGGTTTTTTGATTTTTAGCCCAATTGAGCTTGAGTAAGACTTTATCTTCGAGAAGCTGATAAGCTTGATTTGGTGTTTTATTAAGGAAAATACCACCAGCTGCAGCATTTAGAACTTCTTGGGTTATTTCGCTTAGACCATGATAAAAGATTTTGATAATATTGCCTTTGGATAGATTATGACCATGGTAGTTTCGGAGCATTTCTTTCATACAGAGCCAAACATTGGTTACAGATTTGTTTTCATGTTGAGAAAAAGGCTCAGATTTCTTCGAGGAGTCGGTCGAAAAGAGCTGGGGGAAAGAATCGGCTAATGAAAGCAGTTTGAATTTCATCCTACGTTTCAATAGTTCCTTCGTTGAGTTCGTCCAACCATGTTTTTGCCTCTCCGGTGAGTGATAAGGGAAACATCATCAGGCGGACAACATCATTCTCGATATCTTTGTATTTAAACAAATCGCAGATCCCGAGGAACTCATGAATGTGTTTATGAGGATCGGTTTTGGTTCTACCATCAAATTGGTTTCCTTTGACAAGAGTCAAGTGGTTACCTTTAATAACAAATTCGTTAGCGGTTTCAGGAATAGTAATTGCGGAACCGGGAGTCGGAGCGACAACACGGTCTGCAGCCCACATGGTTTCATCATCCTTTGGATCGTAATTTTGAAGAATATCAAGAAAGTGACGGAAGTAATTGATGTTGAGAATTGGTGGATAGACAATTCTCTGGTGTTGTGGTGGATTGTTTCTTTGATCGTATGGAACTCTTCTATTTCGTCGATGAAGTCTTCAATTCAGAGTGCGTTCAAGTTCGGGTAAAGGTTCAACAAGTTCATTATTGGAAGCATGTTTATGCATCCAAAGTAGACATTTGTTTGGGTCAGTTTGCCAGAAAATTGTACAGCGATTTTTGAAAAAGAGGGGGAGTTAAAGTAATTTTCCAGAGTTGACTATAGAATAGCTTAAAAAAATCCCCGGCAGTGGCGCCAAAAACTTTGATGTGTTTCAAAAGCTTTAAATTTATAATGACTGAAAATACCATTTTTATTATAGGGAAACACACGGGTAAAAATATAACCCACGTATGTAGTATAATCTTTTTAGGTAAGATCAGGTCGTCCACAGGGATTTGAGTAGTATTCAAATAATCAGAAGAGAATAGACTTTAACAATTTTGTAAATAACTTTTTACCAGTGATAATAAAGATGACTACTCGGATAGTTGAAAATAATTCATATGTATTAGAAATGATTAAGACCTCGAAGATGGAATATTTAACTTATAAAAAGGGTTTCTCGTCAGAAAACATTTTCACAAATTAACTTGATTAACTCAAGACTTATATTTAGTAGACTAGACCAAATGTGTCATTCAAGTAATCCAGTTTCTAATATATCAAAGCTTATTTTGTGTATCAGTTTACGAAAAGTAGATTTCTCGACACAGTCGTTTAAGATTCATATACAAATCTTTTATATACTACATAGATCATAAAAATACGGGTATTTTGATCCTATACCGATATGATTATATAATCTAAGTTGATAAGCAAAAACTGATAAGATAGGATATAATAGGATTGCAACATAAGCTTGAGATTAAAGAGACCACGATCATACCAAACACTTATTCATTATCATAACATCACCAAGTAGTCATGAGAGATTTAGCCTCTCATGGCTAAGGGTTCATAACATAACTTGATTTGATAACAAACTTCATTCTTTTACTAAACTAGTATGTTCTTCGTCATTCTTGGTTGTTTGATCTTGATTCTTCAAGAGATATGGTGTTTATGCTTGGAGAATGATTGAAGGGTGAATACTTAGTTGTTTGTAAGTATGAGATTGATGATTGGATGATTGAAATGTGTGAAATTCGTCCTCTATTTATAGGCTGAGTGAGGGGTGAGTCCCCTATTTATAGGCTGTATGAGGGGTAAAAGTGCGGCGCACAAAGATATTTGTGCGGCGTACTTGGTGATTAAATGCGAGGGAATTAAATGTTTAGTGAAGAAGTGCGGCGCACAAGAGAATATGTGCGGCGTACTTGGGGTATTAATGCAACATCATTTAAGTCTTCATTTATTATTCGTAGTCAGATGGGAAGTGTGGCGTACTTGTGGAGTTAATGCTGAATTTTGACTAAGTCTTTATTTCATGACTTGAGGATAAGTGCGGCACAATTGGTAAGTGCGGCGCACATTTGCACTTTAGAGCTTGAACTTTATCTTTTCTTTGTATATTGTTTTCCTTAGCATATAAATACTTGATTTGTTGTGTTTATCCTCGGGATGTCTTCAAGTGAACCTGCAAGCAATTCATGCTATTAAGTATCGAAAGTTCACGAGAAATGATTAAATATATGCTAATAATGCCACCAGAAACATGTATAATTTAGGCATTATCACACCCCCTTAGGGACTCATCGTCCTCGATAAGGTTTGCCCTACCATCCCAGACGGATCAATCTGGCTCTGATACTACTTGTAACATCCCGCCTACTCAAACCATAATATTTTTCGCTTTACCCGCAAGCTCGTGGCTTTTCTTTTGTAGCTCTCATGTGAAGATTTCCTGGCAGTTCACCCATACTAGTACTACTTTCACATGAGCACACTTAACTGCCAGTCCCGGAGAACTTCACCCGCAGTAGACCACAAAACGCGTTGTCGTCATTATAAGGCGAATGTTATCTTATAAACCCAACATCTCTCCAGGCCACAGCCGACGTGGGATTTTCCTAGGGTGTTACATGTCCCAATGGTACCCCTTATGTGTGAGAAGCTCCTCAACCTAATGGTTGTGGGTTCTGTTGATGCAACATTAACTAGGATCTCCTTTATGTTTTAATGATGACAAATAAACATTCCCAAAACGTAAAATCACAAATGGTAGGTTAAATCCACAAAACCGGATTTCACCATCTGGCGCGCTGGGCACGCGTCAGCGCGTGGCCAGCGCGCCACACGCAAAATCCATTTTCCGATTTAGCAATTTTTGGCTTTTCTCTTACCCGACACATGTGGAAACTTTAATAAATGTATGTACATGATATTTGAGCATTTGGGATCACTCCAAATGAGGTTTAGACTTAGAGAAGAGCAAAAACGAATCCTCTTGTTTTTCTATAAAACGCCAACTCAAAACTTTTATCAAACGCCTCTAGCCAAGGCTGAAACTTCTTTCTAAACCTAGTATGATCATACTTTCAACATACCAACAAACAAAAGTAATCATTTGACCTTAATCCGGATTTACGTTGTTCCTAATCACGTAACGGGTTTTACTCTCTTATTGGTCAAACTGAGTCAAATGTCACTTTGCGTAAACGCATCCTTTCCCGATATGGGATATGCTTCACTTAAGATGCAAAGCATTTAGCTTGTTTGCATCAAGATGATTAGTGATCAGATCCATTGTTGATTATCATAGATTAAAGTTAAATGACTAATTGAGTTTGTGGTATTGGAAAGTTAATTATGCTTTGAATTTTCTCACTTCCTTACCCATACAAATGTTTTACAAACTCATATGTACAAGTCCACACTTCTTCTACAATCCTTCTACCCATTCTTCCCAATCACTTGTTTACCTTTTTTACCCAACAAGTGATTTCATCTCTTCCACACACACTCCAAACATCTCCTTCCTAAACAATCTCATAATCACATATGCCCACTCTTAACTCTCTTATTGGCAAGGTGATTATTCACCCAAATCAATCCTTTAATTTCATCCTTATCTTCATTTTCATCTTTAAACCTTCATACACATAAACCTTCACCAAATAAACCTCAAACCATATCCTCCATATGCCAACCCGGATTCTTTTACATAATGTACTTCTCTTGTACTTGTTTTACTTCTATGCCCCCTACATTCCCAACCAAAATATCCCATATCTTTTCAAAATATTCTCCACCACATACTCACTATTCACCTTCTTCTCTATATAATTCAAATTACACACACTTACACACACTCTCATTTTAACCCTTGATCAAGCCATGCCACCAATCCAATTTCCCACACGCTCTTCTCAACCCTTGGATTGCTTCTCAAACAAACACAACAAACACACTTTCCCTTCTATCCTTGATCAAGCCACCTCATCAATCCAAACTCCATCATTCTCTTCTCAACTATTGGATTAGTCTCTCATCTCAAACAAATACAACTTCTCTCTCAAACATTCACTTCTCACTCACACAACAAACACAACGTCCTTTCTACCCTTGATATTGCCACAACCAAGTGTCCTCTTCACATCTTCACCCTTCATTTCAAACAAGATCAAGAGGCTCCTTTCCATCACATCATGTCACATCATGACAACTCATACACAACTCATCCATCCTTATCCAACATGTGTGTAAATGAATTTGAAATTCAAATTTCAAATCTTTCCCCCTTTCTCTCCAAGCAAAGAATATTATCTTGTACCCTAACTGGCAATTTTAAATCTTTAGTTTAATCCTAACTAAGCTAGTTAGAGTTTGAGGAATAGCCTTTTCTGATATTCCTTTTCTCTCTTTTCATTATCGGATAAGCAAAATGCTTTTAATACTTCACAAACGTTTTTATCAAATGGTTATTTTAGTCGGTTGACCTTGAGCATAAGAATGATTGAAAGGTCATAGCGTGAAGTACAATTGGGGGTTAACAAGTGCAGGTGTTTAAAACGCCAAGTCCTAAAGAAATCATCTTCTAGAATCTGGCGCGCTGACCATGCGCTGGAGCGTGGGCAGCGCGCCAAACACAAATTGTATTTTGATAATTTCTGTTCCCTGGCCTATAAATACCCACCATTGGCCTTTGTATTCCTCACCTCTTGTAAACATTCTTTCCTTTCTTTTCTCTTCTCTAATCCTCTAAGTATGAACATCAAGTGTTCTTAATCTTCTCTTCTATCATCCATTAAAGAACATACATCTCCGCAAGAGAGCCATACAAGTGCTTAATCGACACTTGTGTGTTTTGCCGAGCGTCTTCTTTCTCATACCCTTTCTTTAGAATCGAGTCTCTAGGCTAGGTTAGGACTTGGTTCACCATCTATCTTTTTATTTAATCGAGTTAAGGGAAGTCTTATATCCGTAGGATCAAGCCTAGATCATTGGGGGGATGTAATTGGGGTTTCGGAAAGCTTCAAAGAGGAAGGAATTTAGTGTTTATAGGTTAAGTCGAATCACGGGTTCTCAGGGATGGATTCTGACGTAGGTAGTAACTCTTCTGTGTGAGCGCCGAGCTTTGTTGAAAGTCGATGGAGTTAAATCATAATACAGTTTATAATCCGTCATAAGGATTGGTATGTGCTTAATTACACATACCTTTTACCTAATTAAACGTGCTAAAATGACCAGTAATGACCAAAAATGGACATAAAATGCCAAATATATGTGTGTTTTGCTTTGTATACTATGCAGGTAACAAATATTCACTAAGGGACAAAAACAAAGCCAAAACCGACAAAACCGAGCATGGGATTAAAAAGAGCGTAAAAAGTCAAAGTCAAAGTCAAGTCAACAAGTCAAAGTCAACAAGTCGAAGACGTGTGCATCTTAAATGGGCCAACCCGCACCTATTTAACGGGTCGGGCTAACCCACTAAGCTCATTAAGCTTAATCTATAAACCTTATATGATAAAAAGCCCAAAATCCTATTAATCCTAAACCCGGCCCAATCCATAAGCCTATTACCATTTAATCATAAACCTTCTAAAAGCTTTTACATCGTTGGACCCTGGAGGTTTGCACCGTTAGTCCTTAAGGACTAACGTGGTTAGGCCTTACACACTAACACCCTTAACCCCGTTAAACCCTATTATCCCCAAATCAATAAAACCTTTTTTTCCCGCCAAGTCACTATTCATCATCCTTGTCACTTTCCCACCTCTGCTACCCTGCACCCCATGACAAAAACGTCTCTTTCCCATTACCCCACTTCACCAATACCAAAAATCCACCTGGGCGATCCCCTTTAACCCCATTCGTTAAAGGAAGAAGACACAAAATCAATGGCTAAGATCACTAGGCTTGGTGAGCAAGAATATTAGATGGCTTGGATGAAAACTTAACTCTCTCATAAAGAAAACACAACTGCTCACTCTCTCACAGAAGTAACACACAATGAAGACCCCAAGACCTCACTCTTTTAGTATAAATAGGATCCCTTGTAAGCCCTTGAGGCATCTAGTTTTTAGTTTTTCAGCTTATATTTAAGTTTGTTTTAGCTTATTGTACTTTTATTAAAAGCTTTGTACTGTTTTTAAGTTTAATGAAAATTTAAGTTTTTATGTTAAATCCTGATTTTAAGTTAATGCATTTTAGGTTTTTAAAACGTTTGATAAGCTCACATAAGCTCTTTTTATATTTCACTTAAGCTGTTTTACTTAAGCACTATAAGTTTTTCAATAACTTATAGTGTTTAAGTCTTTTTACCAAAAATAACTCAAAAAGCTATTTTGGAAGATAAGCCAAAAAGGGAAAGGCTTATAGGTTTTTACTAGCTTGTTTTAAACAAGCTATAGCTTGTAGACAAAGCTCTTAAGAGCTTATTTGCCCTTGTTTAGAGCAAAGGGCTTTGTAAGTCCTTACTTTTCTCATTTTTTTGTTGCTATTTCACTGTTTGCTTATTGCATTGCTTATTACTGCTTTTTAATG